>OVBA01001456.1:0-44043 GCA_900406435.1 Lepidium aucheri | reverse complement strand
TTTGAATCATATTTATCTATAAAGAAATCCTAATCTAATAATTTTTTAAAATTAGTTCTAAAAAAGTAATTTTCATTAGTAGTATTGTTATATAAAAAATATTATATGAAAAATTATTTATTAAAATTAAAATTATATATATATATATGATATTTTGAATAATATATATTTATAAAAAATCCTAATTTGATAAGATATATATCTGTGATCATAATCCCAACAGAAGATAATTATCTAAATACTCTCAAATATTTATTTGTATACATAATACTAAATTAAAAGGAGTTTTGTATACATAATCCTAATCTAAAAGAGAATTTCGAATTTTAATTTCTATATATATAAACACATAAACGATTTTTCAATACCTTCTATTTTTTCAAGTTTTCTCCAATTTAATTTATTTGTTTTCGTTTACATGCAGAGCAATCAAGGCAAACAAACAAAAAAAGTAAAAAAATTTAAATTTAATGTGTTATTATTTTATTTTACTACTATTAGTTTGAAATCTTATCATCTTATTATATATATATATATAAACACATACACGATTTTTGAATACCTTCCAATTTTTCAAGTTTTTTCCACTTTAATTTATTTGTTAAACAATATTTATTAAAACAAACTCGTGCAATGCACGGGTCCATATTTAGTCATGTATGATAGATATCCTAAAGTAAGGCTTTAATAAAAAACAAAGAAGAAAAGAGAAAGTAGATTGACCATTCACAATTATTAGAAAGTGGGTTTTCAACTCAAAACCAATTGTCAATGAGTAGAGAGGTCCATATCTTATATATACTATAGAGGATCTCTTCCAACTTCTGTTGTGAGATTTTATTTCCTTATATGTCCCCTCGAGATAATGACTCTTTGGCCATTAATCTCGATATGTTTAGGGATGGATCGATGACACCAATTTTGAGCCTAGGTTTTCGATAATTGGACCAGTTTTGGGTCGGATCGGGTTGGACAGCATGAATCATGAGCTCTGATACCATATTAGAATATGAACTTCCAACTCAAAAAAAATTGGCAATGAGTGAAGAGGTCCATATCTTATTATTCCCTAATAACAATATCAATCAATTAAGAAACAAAATATGAAGGAGTTTCAAAGATCGTTAGATTTCTTAACATTTACTATTGCTATAAGTTTAACGTCTACAAACTTATTCATGAATCAGCATGCATATGGATAAGGTTATCATGGTTTCAAACATATTTAGTCGATGCAGGATTTTGTTCTTTACTGAATTATGTTTATGGAACGAAACAGAGATATATGATAAAGATTAAAATAGTGGCGAAAAACATATCCTGGAAATCTAAGCTGAAAAAAGAAGCAAATGATATATTGAAAAACTACTTAAAGGACGTGACAAGTCAAAACTGCAAACTACAGCCCAAAAGAGCAAATACAAGAAGAACAAGCGAGCTGCATACCGAATCCTTACATAGTGAATGAAATACCTCTGAAGAGCAGAGTACAAAGGCAACTAAATAAGCACGAATGAGCTAACAACCGCCGTTCATCATTTAGAAAGAATCATGGTACTAGGGTTTTGCAGAGGGAGGTATTCGTGCTTCGATGAGAGAAAGTCTTTGATGTCGCCGTAAGATATAAATATTTTTTATTTTTTGTCAACAGGATCGACAAGATCTGATCAATATCTCAAATCTAATCAATTTCTAAAATATCTTATTCACATATAGTAGGGTAGAGTCAAACTCCAGATATCTGAAATATTAGTTGGGACATGTAACCAGACAAAGAAGAGCTCGGCTAAATATATAGTTATGGCATCTCCAACAAATACTTCAAATTTGAAGTATGAGACACTTCAAATTTGAAGTTTTTGAAATTGGTCTCCAATAATAAGCTTCAAAAAAAACTTTAAATTTTTTGCTTATTTGCATTATAGTCCTCTTTATTTATTGTTATCAGGAAAAATCATATATATATATATATATATCAAAATACTAAAACTACTTATGTGAATTAAAGTGATAAAGATATGATTTATTCTTTTTTAAAATTACGTTAATCGGGAGATGTTGAAGCTGCATAAGCGTTTACCGTTGGCACGATAACTGGTACACTAGAGGTGTGCAAAAAGACGATTCTTCACTTCTTTCTCTCATTCAAAATCGTGCATGATACTTTTATCTTGCACGAATAAATTATTTATAGAAATATATAGTTAAAAGTACTAAGATGCAAAAGAAAAAGTGTTTTGAAGTATTTAATAGTGATATGCCAAATATTAAGTATTACTACTCAATACTTCAAAATTAAGTTTTGAAGTATTTGTTGGAGGAACAAAAACTTCAGAAAAAGAAAAGCATATCATTCTTGGGATCCTCATATATATTCAAAACTCTTTACCACTGCAGGTAGCCACACTACAGGAAAAATGATTTTTAATAGCAGATTAAGATAGCATTTTTTGTGTTTTATGCTATCATTGTGTTTTTATAGCGTTTCCAATTATTTGTGTATTTTAAAACACTATGATATCATGAGTAGCAAAAACCATAATTTTCCCCGCACAGTTTTTGGTCTTCAAATTTTATTATAGCACTTGCAAATTGGTTTAAAACGCTATAGTATTATTAACCAGGGAAAAAATAAATTTTGCCGCTAAAGAGACAAAAATATTTGGGGGAAAATAAAATTAGATTTAAATTAGGGATTTTATTTCAAGTCTCTTTCTCACATATTCAGCTGAAATTGTCGACCTCTCTCATCTTTTGCTTGAATCTCTCTCTCGTAGTCACGATTTGGGGTCTCTTTAGATTCAATTTCACTTGTTTCTTTTTAGTTTCGAGTTTCTCAATCACACAGTCACAATTTTCTCTACCTCTCAGTCACAATGGAAGGTTGAACTCCATGTATCTTGATTTTTAAATTTTACCTTTCTATGTGTGATTTCTATTGAAGGTTTATGTTCAGAGTATACAATTACATTGACATTATCTATTTTATTTAGCTCATTGTCTTGATCTCATATCTATATGAGATTTGTTTGATTTTATTTTCTCTTGAAATTTCTCTAGTTTTTTTTTGCATATTACTAGTTGGTAATCTTCACAACTCACTCTATCTCTTTCACTTTCAAGCTCAGTTTCGATCTCTTTTTTCTCTGTCTGGATCCAAAGTGATGTTTCTTTTAGAACTGAACCGATTTTGGATTTGATTTTGGTCATTGTACACAATTAGTTTCAAATAACTACTGATTTCTTTAGATCTTGTTTGTGTTCAATTGTTATGTAACTCATAAGTGTTCGAGTGATTCTCTTACTTGTTTTTTTTCGCAGATTTGTTATTTCCTAATATTCAAAGTTTCTTCATGATTGGTTTTGATTGTTATTGTGTTTGTCTGTAATATATTTCTTAACCTATGATTTCTACAAATGAGTTTGATTCAAAACTTTTGTATTTTTTCTCCGATTAGCTATATCAGTTATTTGGATGCTGCTAGGTATTGTTTACATGGTAAATTCTTGTGGAATCATATCGTTAGCTTAGTGGCAATAATCTCAACCTCTTCTGTGCTCTGGTACTGCAGGCTAGCATTTTAAGATATCAGATATTTATCTTGCTTAAGCTATGTAGTGAAGGAGACCTTTATATGTATGCTTATGTCTCTGTTTCTCGCCTGAAATCTTGTTGTAGTTACTTTTGTATCTGAAACTGTAGGACTATATTCCACACACTTTGACTTAGTATAAAACCTATGAAAAATGCTTTTTTCAGTAAAGTAATAGGTAACATTCAGCCACGTTTCGTGAAGAACTTATACATGTAAACTATTGTAATGCTTAGGAAGTAGTATTCAGATCAAATCATTAAGATATAAAGAGATTTATGTGTTAAATTGAGATTATGCTGAACTATAACTGGGATTTATGTGTTAAATTGCTTCAGTTATGCTTGAACTATAAATCAGTTATGCTTGAACTATAATTAAGATTTATGTGTTAAATTGCTTCAGTGACTTATTTTAACTAATTGAGATTTATAACTATAACTGAGAGTAATGTTCTTGAACTATAACTGAGATTTACATAATTTGTTTAAGTGAGAATCGATTTATGTGCTAAATTGCTATAACGGAGATTAATTTGAATGATTCTCTTATATTTTGTCAACTTGTTGGGCAGATTTCTCACTTCGTAATCCTCACGGCTCCTCTTCATTACTCTCTTTCTCTCTCACTTTCTTTCTTTCTGTCTCAGTCACATAGAAGCTGAAACTTCGTAAAGGTAAATTGATTTATATTATAACATTCAGTTTGGGTTTTCCTTTAGTTTATTCAAAGCTTTAGGTTAGTCTAAATGAATGATTCAACATCATCGAATGATCCTTTAGTTAATTGTCTTGATTTTATTACTATTTTTCTCTCTTGAAACAATCTGTATCAAACACAAAGTACATATACTTAACGAGATTAGTTAATTTTTTAAAAATCTATGCTTTTGTTGAAAAGATTAGTAATTGTTTCGACAATAACCATTTTCTTTAATTCATGGACTCAATTTGATAAGTTCCAGAGATGTGTTGGATTCTTATTATTATTTTCTTGAATTTTCTCAACGTTTTTTGCAGATTAGTAGTCTCACATCTTCACAGATCACACTCTATCTCCATCAATTTCAAGCTTTGTTTTGCTCTCTCTCTCTGTCAAAACTTTCATCCTAGGTGATGTTTCTTTTAGATATTTAATCAATTGTGATTTGACGTTTCAAATTAAAGACGAAATTTGGTCATTTGTACACAACTTGTTTCACTGGTAAACGATTTCTATAGTTGAGATTTTATCGGATGATTCTCTTATTTTATTGTCAACTTGTTGTGCAGATTTCTCACTTCATAATCCTCACGGCTCCTCGTTAGTGCATCTGATTGCTATTGTGTAAGCTATTATTCCTTATACTTGTTTAAATTTTGTCTCAACAATGATTTGAAGTGTGTTAGTATGATAGTTAATTGTGTGTCTGATCGATGGACTTATTATCTATAATGTATGTATAATTGCTGGTGGAGTGTGGTTCTATTGTTGTAGAATGGACAAGGCATGGGTTTGGCTGCCAAGGTATGAATATGGTTGCTGTTTCTTTACATTGATTACTTGTTTCAGCAATATGAATAGTTCCAAAATATATAGAGATATTAAAATCTTCATTATTTGAACATATAGAGCTAGCCTTTAGTATGTTAAAGGTGCAAGAGATTTTGTTACTGTATCATCTAGGAAGTTAGGGTATCCAACCGAGATGCTTTGTCCTTGCGTTGAGTGTCACAATGTTTGCTACCAGCTGATAGAAATTATTGTAGAGCATCTAGTGATTAAGGGAATGAATCAAAAGTATAAGAGAAATTTTTGCTGGAGTAAGCATGGGGACATTAGGAACGAGAAGTTTGATAATGATCCCGTGCAAGAAACTGAGGCTTTTGAGTTGCTTAGGACTGCTTTTCTAAGTGGTGAAAGAAATACACAGAAATCGAATCATAGTCGCGGTGAAGATAATTGTATTGAAACTGTAGAAGACTCTGTGTTTAGGAAGAAATTGGAGGATGTTGAAAATCCTTTGTACCAGACGTGTCCTAACTACACTAAGGTTTCAGCTATTATGGCCCTTTACTGTATAAAAGTCAAAAGTGGAATGTCAGAGAATTATTTTGATCAGCTATTGGCAGTAGTTCATGATATGCTTTCCAACGGTAATGAGCTGCCAAAGTTCACAGACGAGATGAAGAAATTCCTTAAAATATTTGGGTTTGGATATGATAGCATTCATGCATGCAAGAATGATTGTATACTCTATCGAATATGTTCAGCCGATCCAGCAGATGTTGTGCATTTTGTCCCATTAGGTTCCAGTGCTACTAAGGTGTGGGTAGATATTTCTAAGATTGATGATGCAAAAGTATGGAGGCCAACTTCAGAAATCAGATTCATACAGGACGCAATAGGCACTACACTCGCTTGGCCTACTGATAAAATAATTTTCCTTTGATCAAGTGTACACTCTTATTATATATAACACTACTACAAACGTTTGTTCTCCTGGTTTTATCAATAGTACTCTTATTATAATTAGAAGTTGTTTCCACTTGAGGTTGGAGCGTCTAATTTCCTGCAGGTAAAATGAATTTGCATACTCACCAATTCTGATTTTTCTTTTCTTGGGTAAAGTGGTTCATATGGTGTGTTGATTACAACTACACAAAATCAACCAGAAAGTAATCAATGAGTGAGTTTAAGATAAATAAACACAAAAATTTAGAAAAAGCAATCACAAAAATGAAGCTTTACGCATGTTCTTCTTGAGAATTAACCGTGGAATCGTTGCTGTGCTAATTCGTTCTATTTTTAATATATAAATATAAAAAACATAAGTAACTCCCAAATAAAGCAACAACATATATAGATTGATGGAGGTTAAAACTAACCTTTAACAATATCTCCTCCTTCCACATGGCAATACCTTTGAAAAAGATCTTGAAGAAGTACCAACGAAAACAATAATGATAAGGACAGTGATGAGCCAGTAAGGAAACACAACACTGAGAGAAACACCAATAGTGATACCGAGAAGAAGCATTGGTTGAAAGAGAAGAGCAAGATCATAGTCTAGTATTGGTACTTCTTTTGTGGGATGACAAACTCTTATTGTACCAAATTGATGATGCAGATGCTCCTATTATCATACCTTTACAAAACAACCCAATTCTTATATTTCACATAATCATCAAACAGTCCTCTCATTAAACGAATATGATTTTCGTAAAAGTACATTTGGAGTAGCTGCAGATTTTGTGTTGAATGCAAGGAGAAGAGTGAGCATAGAAATGAAAATTCTACGTACAATATAAGCATATTAGTTTAAAAATTATTTAATCTGCTTATAATAAATTAATTAACTTTAATCTATCGTTTTTTCCTTTAAATTACTGTTATTAAATATAAAAAACTTGATTAGTTGAGATCCAATAAAATAGGAGCCAATAGGAACACATCACTAGGATCATCGTGTGTAATCTTACACCGTACGATCGTTTATCTTTTCTTTCAATCTGAGTCGTCTATATTATGATTTTATTTTTTGTGATAGGTTATATTTTCAAGTCGGCGAATCCTCAGTTTCTTATAGGTTAAGAAGCTCTCCTCAATTTTCCCAGGTTTCCAAACGCTCCTTCACAATTCTCGATCTAAGGTTATTATGTACTTTTGTTGTTCGATTATTGAATCTTACATCCAACTCAGGGGGAACGGGAAAGCATTGCTTCGTGACAATTGCTTCTAAACCTTCGACCCTTCGCTCAAGTTATATCAGACTCTGAAAACATTGCTTTGTAAGCTATGCCAACGAGAAAACATTTTTCTATTTTGTTATGTCTATGTCTTTTGTCTATCAGGTCTGGTTTCGAAGTCATTAGAGCACAAACTAAACGAATTCGATTTATGTTTTTAAGATTTAGTTAGGTATCAAATTATCATACGGGAGGAAGAACTAAGGTATTGTGTTGTCGATTTGTCCATTGTATCCTATAGATAGTTGATTTTGTGATTTTTTGTTGCAGGTTAAAGTTGCATAGGTTGAAGATGAAGAAGAAGATTGGCGTTCTAGATTTTGCCGTGGAGAAAAAAATCATAAAAATATTATTTAGGATGAAATTAATTTTTGCATCATTGTAATTTTTTCATTTATAAATTTTGTATTTTAATATTTTATATTGTGGTTTTAAGAAATTAAAATTAATAATATATTTTAATTTCGAGAAATATTCAAAAATCAATACTCAATTTCTGTTTATCTAATTTTCGGAAAGCAAAACAATACAATTTATGCATTTTATTATAAAAATTCTGTAAAAATTAAAATTTCCTTTCAATACAACAATGGCGTTTTCAAATGCTATTAATATTTAATACAACTGCTATCACATTAAAAAATGAAAAAAATTCAACCGCTATAAAAGTTTTAAATAAAAAAACTAAAACGCTATAAAAAAATACACCAAAATAGTGCGACCAACAACAATCATAGCTTAATATGAAACACTATGGTAGTAAAACAAAATGCTATATTTAACAATTTTGCATAACATAATAAAATCGCTATTGTTAAATTTTTAATTGCATAACACAAAACGCTATGGTAAATAAATTTAACATAGCACTAGCCAAAACCGCTATGAAAAGTGATGGATCTATTATCGCGCGTGATGTTAATTATAGCGCTTTCTACAACGCTGTGGTATCATATCATAGCATTTTCCGGGCGCTATGGAAAGTCATTTTTCCTGTAGTGCCAAAAATAGTTAAAAGTAAATTGAAATGATTCGAATTTCTGTTAAATAATGACAATTATAGTGGATATTAAAATAGTTATTAGATAAGGGCAATTAGATTAATTAGTCTTACCAACCTTTTTTTATGACAATTGTATAGATAATATCTAATCTATAGTCTTAAAACTCTAATTGAGGTGGATGAAATTTGAAATCACCATCAAGCTAGATCAAAGGCAAACTAATTGAGCTATTCTCTTCTTGACAACTTTAGATTTGATACATGACGACTCCGAATTCTTTTTGAAAACAAAAAACTATTTATGTCTTTTAGATCAGATTTTGGTTTGGAGCTAGAGATAATTTAGGTGGATAACCAGATTAAGTTACGATCAAATGATTGAATATTCATAGAAAATACTAAAGTTGAAGGATCACTTCATAAATACTCGACTTAATAACAAAGATAAAATGAACGTTACGTACGGAAGCTTCAAAATTACTTGGAAATCAAGTAACTCGTTTTCAGTGGCGACGCAGCCGTTTGCTTCATACTTTGATTCTTAAACCACAAAGAAACTTATTCTCTTTATCCAAAACCGTAACATACTTAGATATATATATATACACACGTACGTTCACTCTTTAGATACAATCTCAAAACGTTAAAAACGTTCCAATTAAGAAAGCCAAAACACAAAATGGCATTATCTCTAAGCGTTGTTCCAATCTTTAACATTCTTATAACAGTAATAATGTTTCAGTTTGGTCAGTTTGAAGCAAGAACAAGTCTTAACGTTCTCAACTTCGGAGCTAAACCAAATGGCATTGTAGACTCTTCGAAAGCCTTTTCGGATGCATGGGACGCTGCTTGTAGAGTGACAGACTCAGTCGTGATTTATGTACCAAAAGGAAGGTATTTGGTTGCTCGAGAGGTTCGGTTCGAAGGAGAAAGTTGCAGAAGTAGTGAAGTAACCCTAAGGATTGATGGGACTCTAATTGGTCCGCAAGACTACAAGTTGCTTGGGAAAGAAGAAAACTGGTTTAGTTTTATAGGTGTTCACAATGTTACGGTGCTTGGAGGTTCTTTTGATGCTATGGGATCAACCTTGTGGAAATGCAAGGCCAATGGTCATTACTGCCCTGAAGGTGCAACGGTACGTATCTTACAACTGATCAACCCATTAGCTAAGTTCCTACATAATGTAGATGGTAGAACTCGATCCCGGTACATGTCTTACTTAAATTACCAATTCACCTATTATGTTTTTTTTATTATAAAAATTACTGAAATTGATTTTAAGGAGTAGGTTTTGAGTTATAGATTATGATTTGTCGATCCAATTAGACAAAAAAATAATAATACGTAATATAATTTATTTTCATCGTAATTAAAATTTAAAATATGATGAATAATACATCAAATGAAACAGTGGTAAGAAGTTTAATTCTAATTTTGGAAACATAGTGTATGTAACTGCGAAAGTCTTTAAAAATACGTAGGTGATTTATATATTACATATTGTTTTTGATTTTGTTGGACCGAGTTGCCTTTTACAAGACTGAAGTAAAACTAATGATGATTTTAAAGCATTTTTTTTGCAGAAAACTATTTTTTTTTAAGAAATTTAGCATGCAACACCATTTTATGATATGGAAACTCATAGAACAAAAATACAAATAAATTAACAATCTAGATTTAACATAATTTTATTATATTAAATGTAGACAATGAGATTCATGGACTCAAACAACCTGAGGATCAAAGGAGTATTATCATTGAACAGTCAATTGTTCCACATAGCAATAAACCGTTGTAGAAACATAAAGATTGAAGATGTCCGAATTATAGCACCAGATCAAAGTCCCAACACTGATGGCATTCACATTCAGCTATCGACAGATATCGAGGTCCGAAATGCTTCAATCAAAACAGGAGACGATTGTATTTCGATTGGACCGGGTACAAAAAACCTAATGGTAGATGGTGTAACTTGTGGTCCTGGACATGGAATCAGCATAGGGAGCTTAGCGAAGGACCTAAACGAGGAAGGTGTGGAAAATGTGACAGTGAAAAAGGCTGTGTTTATACGGACAGACAATGGGTTAAGGATCAAGTCGTGGCCAAGACATAGCAACGGGTTCGTAGAGAGGGTTCGGTTCTTAGGAGCTCTCATGGTTAATGTCTCTTATCCCATTCTCATTGACCAGAATTATTGCCCTGGCGATTCTTATTGTCCTCCTCAGGTCCGTTTCATTTACCCATTTATTTGTTAATATAATTGATGAAAATCTTATGTGATAATATGTTAAATTATTATTGCATATGTTTTATTATAAAACAACATGCAAATTCTTAACAACTTTCATCATATTTTTGTAGAAAAAAATGAATTTGAAGTGAACATCACCTTTGTTGAGTGTGTTTCCACCGTTTTTTTTCCTTCTACCAATTTGTCAAAAAATTTGGCTATATATCTAGCAAATATGCTATTTTTGATATCCTCTATAAATTATGGTATTTAGATATACATTATTTTTAAGTACTATGAAACTTATATTTAAAGGAATATGGTCTTTTATTTGACTTAATGAAGAAAACTATTGATTTGATAAGTAATAACATAACACAAAAAATGTGAAATTAGATTACTTATTGAGCAAAAAGTTTATATTCTATTTTAGTTATTGTTAAATATATAGAGATTGAAAGAAAATTTGATTTGTGGGTTTATATATAAAGTGTAGATACATCAAGTATGAAATAGTTGTTCTTAAATATGTAGCCAATATTAAAAACTACACCTGAAACTATGGGTTTTCAGGAGTCGGGAATCAAAATAAACGATGTAATATACGATGGGATCATGGGAACATCGGCCACAAAGATAGCTATAAAGATGGATTGCAGTGAGAAATCTCCATGCACTCGGATTCGAATGCAAACAATTAATCTAACTTATAATGGTAAAGCAGCTAAGACTTCTTGCAACAATGTTTCTGGTAAGCAACTTGGTTTGGTTACACCCAGTGGATGTCTCTGAGCTCTATACGTTTGTTTAGACCAAGATTTGTAAAATGATATATAACATTGGTTGTACATAATGTATTTGGATTTTTATTTAAACTACATTATGATTTACATAAATTGTAATATTTTACGTAAATAATTCTTTGTACAGAATATGATTATGTAGCTACTTATCTGTAAGTACAATAAAAAGAGCTCACCAGTTTTAAGCAATAACACATCATTGTTGCGACACATATCCTAAGCTTGAGATGTTCTCTTTTGACTTGTACATCCCCATTATTCATGTGACATAGTAAAAAAAATCGACGATTTAGTTTTTTACCATATCTTCAAGAAAACAGATCAAATTTTGACCATTCCTTTAACCAAAAATATGTTTAAAAAAATTTCGATAAAATTTCCAACCAATTTCAAATGAAAAGCTAGACGGTCAGTTTCTGGCTAGCCATAGATCTCTAATATGCTTTATCATGACGAATAAGATTTGGTAAATGGGTTGTAAGCATTAAAAATGATGTATTGGACTGTGAATTATGAATGATTTAGATTTTATGATGGTTTAGATGATTTTAATTAGACGAATTTAGAGAAAATCATATAATGTGTTGTAAAATCTTTTAAATCTCTACTTTGAAACAATGAGATTTGGATTTTTATATTATTAATTAAGAAATCATCTAAAATATCTTAAAATCTTTTAGAGACACTTAAAATTGTTATTTTAATAATACTAAAATTTACAAGATTTTTGAAAATTTATATTTGAATAACAGATGATTTGTTATGTTAAGTCAAATTAAACTTCACGTTGAATACATCCCTAAATTTAGGACAACAAATATATAACATAATTATGGAAAATGTATGATTATATTAACTAAGTCTTACCAAGCAAGGTTAGGCATGGAAGAAGTTAAAAAAAAGGAGGGGGAAGGGGGAGGGGGTGTGGTGGAACATTGATGATGGCCTCGGGGGAGATTTTTCGATGGGATCTCAAGGGTTCAATTTTGGTGAGTCCGAACAATTGAAATTGGATAGATGTTGCAGAAAATCGAATGAGAGCCACAAGGAGAATGATGATTCCTTGAGATACTCCGTCTGTTTACACTCAGAAATCATCACTAAGTATAAACTCGGCTCCTTTCTCGAATCTCCAAAGATATTAGGTGGGTAGGGTATTTCTCCCATGAAAAGAAGTTCGTTTCTTTATTGATAATACATAATAATACAAAGCGCCGTTTTGGAATCTTATATAGAGGTTCATTCGGGTGGATGCTTTCTAGGGCAAATTCTATGACAACTTACAGACTTGGAAAAGAAAAGTAGTGACATCATCACTTAAAGAAAACATGACATTTTTAAAAACATAAGAACAAGAAATAGATAAGGAATATTAGTGCACCACAACGTTCGGTGACTAAACTACCTTATGCCGGCTGAAACAAACTATCCTAGGACTCTAGACTCAAGTAGAAATGTTGTCATCCCTACCTGCAAAGACAAAAATTTCAAATTGAAATCGTACCTGGTTCGGACGGAGCATCGTCCAGCTTGATATTGTCGGCAACGTGGTCAGTGTTGCGCGAGATGTGATCGAGCCAGTAAGGATGTAGATCAATGATTGGGTCAGGTTGATCGAGAATAGTTCGAACGAAGTTGGCAGCTCTTCAATTAAATCCAATATATCCATGTCTTGGTTAACCTCTTCTCGACCGTTGATCTTATCCGTACGAGGCTTCTCGAATAGCGGCACGTTTTTCTTGGAGAAAGGCTTAATCCGGTTGAGTAGCGGGCCAATAGCATCGATGAATTTCTCTCTAAAGGAAATGGATCGGAATCTTGTACTTGGACCTTATTGTACTCGTTACAATGCCTTGATCAAGGTGTTGTGGTCGATGGCCTCATGTTTATCAAGTATAGATTTGCATTATTAACTAAAAGGATATATGTTCTATTGATCAAATTTTGTTTGTTCGAGCATAGTTTTGGTCATTAACCAATATTTAAATTGTAAATAGAACTCAAGGCTAATTTAATATAAAATAACATACAACCAAATTTACTAAAGATCATGATTGTAATCATATAAAAACGATTAAGCTGAAGGAGCACATCATAATTACTCGACTTATTAACAAAGCTGAATTAATGAACGTTACGTACGGACTCAGTAGTACGGCCTCCAAAATTAATTTGAAAGCCAAGCTAACTCATTTTCAAATACCGTAGAGATATCAATGACGACGAGCGCCGTTTGCTTTATATTTTTATTCTTAAATTTCAATCAAACACTAACAATACTTAGTTATATATATGCAAATCTACACTTATCTCTTTCATCGGAAAATACAATATTAAACTTCAAATCATTCGAATAAGAAAAGAAAAGAATAGAAAAACACAAATGGCAGTGTCTCTAAGACTTGTTCAGGTCCTTAACATTCTTATGACAATAATTATGTTTCACTTTTGTAAGTTTGAGGCAAGAACAAGTCTTAACGTTCTCAATTTTGGGGCAAAACCAAACGGCATCGTGGACTCAACAAAAGCCTTTTCTGATGCATGGAACGCAGCATGTGAGTCGGAAGACTCAGCGATGATTTACGTACCGAAAGGAAGGTATTTGGTTAGTCATGAAGTTCGATTCGATGGAAAAAGTTGCAGAAGCCGTGAGATAATGCTAAGGATTGACGGTACTTTGGTTGGTCCTCAAGATTACAAGTTACTTGGGGTAAAACAAACCTGGTTTAATTTTGTTGGTGTTCATAATGTTACAATTCTTGGAGGTTCTTTTGATGCTAAGGGATCAACTTTGTGGAGCTGCAAAGCCAATGGTCATAACTGTCCCGAAGGTGCAACGGTATGTGTTAGTTTATTCTCATATTTTGAATTTTTATATAATTTTTCTGATTATGTTATAGATAAATAAAGCAACACATTATAAATATATAATGAAGTTTTAGGGACATCATATTTATTCAAGTAGTTAAATGTCTACTTTTACCATCTTTTCCACTCGAATTAGATTCTAACGATTAGCATAACTCCACATTTTATGAAATATTAGCGAGAATCACTAATTGGTCAAATATTTTGAAGAGCTGATTAATCAGACACAGTTTCAACTTTAGCTTATGTGTATATGTATTTTCACACACTACAAGAAAACAATTAAAAGATGATCACCATAATAATTAAAAATTGGTCCAAAAATTGACCTATTTAACATATTTTTGATCAGAACAATATTGTGGTTAAAAATAGTTCGTCAACTTTTCAATTTGGTCAGAAAATTATCAAAATATTTCGACTAAAAAATATGTTTGATTACAATTTGGTTAAAATATTTTGTTTATTTATTGATAAAAATCTATTTGATCAAAATTTGGTAAATTTTTTGTCATAAATATTTTGACCAACTTTTTGTCATAAGAAATAGTCGCAATTTGACATATTTTTTTTTGTAGTGGTATATATAGTTCTAGATTCTATGACTATTGAATTATGTCAATGTTATATGCAGACATTGAGATTTACGAACTCAGACAACGTGAGGATCAAAGGAGTATTGTCATTGAACAGTCAATTGTTCCACATGGCAATAAGCCGTTGCAAAAACGTAAAGATTGAAGATATCCAAATCATAGCACCAGATGAGAGTCCTAACACTGATGGCATTCACATTCAGCTATCGACCAATGTCGAAGTCAGAAATGTTTCCATCAAAACAGGAGATGATTGTATCTCGATTGGATCGGGTACAAATGACCTGATGATAGATGGTATTCGTTGTGGTCCTGGACATGGAATAAGCATTGGGAGCTTAGCCAAAGATCTAGAAGAAGAAGGCGTGAGAAACGTGACGGTGAAGAATGCTGTATTAGTTGGTACTGACAATGGGTTAAGGATTAAGTCGTGGCCGCGACAAAGCACCGGATTCGTGGATAGAGTTCGGTTCTTAGGGGCTATTATGATTAACGTCTCTTATCCTATTCTTATTGACCAGAACTATTGCCCTGGCAGTTCTTATTGCCCTACTGAGGTCATATTTTCTCCTTTTCAACGAGTTTAATTACTTTCTAAACGTAAAAAACTAAAGTTTTAAAACATAAAATTTCAGGTGTCGGGAATCCAAATAAACGATGTAATATACAGTGGAATAATGGGAACATCATCGAGAAAAGTTGCTATAAAAATGGATTGCAGTGAACGATACCCATGCACTGGAATTAGAATGCAAGCAATTAATCTAACATATAATGGTGAACCAGCACAGACTTCTTGCATTAATGTATCTGGTAAGGAACTTGGTTTGGTTATACCTAGTGGATGCCTCTGAACTTTCAGACCAAGATTTGTAAACTAAACATGGGAATGTATATCTAACCATTTTAAAAGATTCTTTGTACATGTGTGTATATATATATATATATTGTTGTAAATACTGATCTGTAATTAAATAAAACCAGATTCCAGCTGTTAATAGTCGAAAAAATCATTGCTGCAATAAGAATACTGAAATTGCACAGTACAAACTACAATGTTATGTATAGCTTTAGATTGAATACTATTTTTGTGGGCGAATTAGTGAAATAAGATGAAAAAACTCAGTATTTGAAGCACAATAGTTTAAAGTAAGTTCAAACCTTTCAACCAACTTTGTTAGGATGGGTTAGAAATTTGAGTTCGTGCAAATCTAGATATCCAACAAATTTTCATATATGTGGGATTTGTCGGGTTTTTTTTCTAAATTTACTCACGGAGATAAGAAACACCTTTGTTCAAAAGCTTATGATTGACATACTTTTTTTTTTAGATGTAGTATTATATTAAATCAAAAGTTACAAAGCAGGACATACTTCAATTAAATCTCATAAAATCCAAAATAAAACACAATATAATCATTTATCCTTAATATAAAAATTTTAAATTTACAATCCATTTTATAAATTAAAGCGGGAGACACTTTTGTTTTGTGTTATAAACTTTAGAGGAATTTTAAAAAGTACCCCTTTGCAAAAATGCATCTTGAAAGTTGTCTTTTCAAAAAATATATCTCATTATTAAAAAATGACGAAAATACCATATTTTTTTATAAATATTTTTTGACAAAAGAAATTTTCTGGCCAAACAAAATTTTACCACCAAAAAAAAAGTTTTCCCGCCAAAAAAAAAATTTCCGCCAAAATTTTTATATGCTTATAAAGCTTAACAAAAATTTTATAAGCAACTTATAAATTTTTATAAATGTCTTTTAAATTTTTATAAACACCTTATAAAATTTTAATAAGCACCTTATAAATTTTATAAGCTCTTTTATAAAGTTTTATAAATTTATAAACACCTTATAAATTTTCTATAAATACCTTATAAAATTTATAAGCTCCCTTGTAAAGTCTTATAAATTTTTATAAACACCTTATAAATTTTTATAAACACCTTATAAATTTTAATATTCACCTTATAGATTGTTATAAAAACCTTATAAATTTTTATAAACACCTTATAAATTTTTTATAAACACCTTATAAATTTAATAAGCTCTCTTATAAATTTTTATAAATTTTATAAGCTATATCATAAAACTTTATAAATTTTATAAGCTCTCTTCTAAAGAATTATAAATTTTATAAGCTTTCTTATAAAACCTTATAAATTTTATAAACTCTCTTAAAAATTTTATAAACTCCCTTTATTAAAATTTTTGGCGGGAAACTTTTTCATAAATTGGAAAAATGTTTGGCGGAAAAATTATTTTTGGCGGGAAATATTTTTTTCTTGCGAGAAAAAGATTTGGCATAAAAAAATTTTGGAAAAATATAAAAAATAATAGTCTAAGGGTATTTTAGTCATTTTATAGTGGTATTTTTTATAAAATATCCAAAAAATGAGAGCACTGATGAAAATGTTCTTCTTTGAGGAACTTTTTTGCAATTTTCCTAAACTTTATGATAAAATTAACATATGATTTGTAAGAACCCTTAAAAATAGGTCTAAGGTAGGTTTTTACAGATTTATATATAAAAATTTAAAACTAATAAATATTTTTAAAAAACTAAAAAATAAAAAAATAAAATTAATAGAAATATATTGGTTACAAATTTGGTTCATGAATCGGTTCACGTTAGGGTTTAAACTCAGTTTTCTGGGTACATAGATTTAAGACCCATTTATGGTATTTTTTTGGGTTCGGTTCTTCTAATTCGGCAATTTGGTTTTTCTTTTAATATAAGACTTACTCATATATTTTTATTTTTTGGATATGGTTTAGTTCGGTATAGATTAAGTTTGGATTTAGAGGTAATTTTATATAAAAATTTTAAAATTTAAAACACGAATAATAGTAATAATAATAACTCTAGAAAGCTAAAATTTGGTTCTTGATTTAGTTTCGGTTCGGGTTCGGGCTTAGTTTTTTGGATATATAGATTTAGCACTCATATGAATATTTTATCGATTTC
The DNA here is from genome assembly GCA_900406435.1 of Lepidium aucheri. Taxonomy (NCBI): domain Eukaryota; kingdom Viridiplantae; phylum Streptophyta; class Magnoliopsida; order Brassicales; family Brassicaceae; genus Lepidium; species Lepidium aucheri. The sequence goes on along the minus strand of OVBA01001456.1, from coordinate 26,246 downwards.
TCTAAGAGAGATCAATTTTGGTTCGGGTTATAATCATTGAATCAACATCTCAAAAACATTATCCCTAAATATTAGCACCGCTCTAATAACCTCAATAAATAAAATTTGAAAAATAACCAAATCTTAGGTTATAACCTGGTTATAATCCTAGCAATATACTATATCGAATAATCATATTATATATTATTTTTTATTTAGTGATTGACATATTTAAATAGAAAAGTGAAATATCCCTAAAATTCGGTCTCTCTGAGATTAAAACATAAGGCTTCCCGACGGATCTCTCCGGCGAAATTCTCCCGACAGCTCTGTTGTCGATCCTCCTCTCGGTGATCTCACACCGAAGTGTCGCTCGAAACAAATCACTCAGCCAAATCCCTTCCCCCGCATTGCATCTGTAACTCATCTTACCCAAACTTAACCTTCGAAGTGTGAAATTGAAGAAAGACCATCCTTTCGAGATACAGAGCTAGCTCCACCCTTCTGAAGTAACAGAAGAAAATCTTCACCAGAAACTCGGAACCCAGATGCTTTTGAGCCAACTCCAATAGCGAATTGGACCGCAATCGAAAAATTCCTGGCGATATCTTCAACACTTCAAATCAGCACGATGACTTCAATCAGCTCGAGATTCAAAAGCAAGGACACTCAACGGCCGGAATAGTCCGGATGAGCTAAGAACAAGAACATTCTTGGGTGGATCCATTCTCCAGAACGATGGACCAACAACTTCTCAAAAAATTGAGAGCGATGAGCATCGAAGAGGACCAAACCATCGACCTCCCGGAGTCTGGAAGCTACACCAACACAGCTCACGACAATCTGACCATAATAGGTAAACTCCTAAACCCTAACGCCGAGAAAATAGCTAGATTCATGCTAGGAATCCCTAGAATCTGGAGATTAGGGAACAGAATCAAAGGAACGACCTTAGGAAATGATTCTTTTCAATTATGATTCCAATCGGAAAATGACTTAGAAGATGTGCTTCAATACAATATCTGGAATTTTGATAACTGGGGTTTTACTGTAGCTAGACTGGATCAAAATTTCACAGACGAAAATCTAACTATCATCCCGCTGTGGATTAGATTTTCTGAGATTCCAGTTGAACACTTCACCAAAGACTTCTTTCCGGCAATAGTCAACTTGATAGGTGGTGTTTTGGAAGTGGACTTCGATCCCAACAAAACTCACCTCCAACCCTTTATAAGAGTTAAAATTCTCTTTAACATAATAAACCCCATAGCAGGTACAAGATCCTTCAGACTCCCATCGGGTAAAACTATCTCTGTAAAGGTTGACTTTGAGAGAGTCAGGAACACCTGCAAACAATGCAAGAGATTAACCCACAGTGAAAACAAATGTCTGTACAAGGATGGAAAAAAATAGAAAAAAGACAAGGAAACCTCATGGATCCTAGAAAAAATAAATGACAACGACCATAACAATTAGGACTCCACTGGTTTTCCCCCGCACCCACCTTATAACCCCAATGACAATGATCCAAACAACATAAAGGAATCCATCTAAAACTTAACCCTGGTAAGTAGAACAAGAGAATCCAATCAAAAATAAGGAAATGGACAACAACAATTTGACAGCAGACCAAGCCATAAAAGAGTAAGCTCATCAAACTCAGAAAACTATGACCTCTCCAACAACATGGAAGAGGAGGGTCAAAGCAGTTTGGCGGCCCATAAAGTATCCCAACAACCTCCACAAAACACATTGACAGACCACTCACTAGGAGGGAAAGATCTAGGGAAACAAATTAAGAAATACAGATCCAAAAAGAAACAGAAACTAGAAGCAATGACTCCCCATAAGATAGGCACAAAAAATAACTCTAACCAGAAAGGTCAGGTGGCTCTCCTGAGGCCACCCAATACCAAATGAGTGTTCTAAGTTGGAACTGTCAAGGACTGGGGAACACCTTGACAGTTCGACGCCTAAAGGAAATAAGGAAGAAGTTATTTCCGGACATCATGTTCCTCATGGAGACCAAAAATACCCAACATCACTTACAATCAATTCAAAAATGGACCGGCTATGACAACCTTGACACGGTGGAACCAAATGGTCGTAGTGGAGGTCTTGTTTGCTTTGGAAAAACCATATCAACCTTATAGTCCAGATAAGTTACAGCAATTACATAGATGGAGAACTAGTGATAGGTAGTGACAGAGTTGAAGCCACCTTCATCTACGGACATCCGGTTGCTTCACGCAGACCAGAGATTTGGAATGAGATCCAATCATTTGGTGAAAAAAGAACCTCCCCATGGATACTGATTGGAGACTTCAACGAAATCTACTCCAATGCTGACAAACTAGGAGGCCCAACAAGAGCTGAAAACTCATTCGCCAACTTCAGATCCTTCCTAAGAATGTGTAAGCTCAGAGAAATAGAAAGCTCAGGGCCACACTACTCCTGGATGGGAATGAGAGGAAACTTGTGGATCCAATGCAGACTTGATGTGAGCTATGGGAATGCAGAGTAGATACAAAAATTCCCCAAAACCAATGCATAATACATGACAATCCTAGGCTCAGACCATAGACCACTCTACACAACAATCATGACAGAGACCTCTAGTTATATGGCGCGATTCTGTTTTAACAAAAGATGGGTGAATAAAAAGGGCTTCAAAGAACTAATCCATAAAGCATGGACAAAAGTAATGGAGAGGGAACGTGCTTCCACGATGGAAGGCTTTATAGAATGCAGGAAACACATTTTCCGCTGGAAGAAAAAACTCAAAAAAAACTCATCCTCCAGAATTGAAGAATTTCGAATCAAATTGGATAAAGAAATGGCTGAAATAAATCCTGACTACCAGCTAATACTCGAACTAAAAAAGGAACTAAGCAAGCACTGCGTGGAAGAGGAACAATTATGGAAGAAAAAGAGCAAAGAAAACTGGGTGAGAATGGGGGATCAAAACTCAAAGTTCTTCCATAATTATATCAGCTACAAGAGAGCAAAAAACAGAATGTTGGCACTAGCTGATAAGAATGGAACCACACACTACGAATAAGGCTCGAAAGGAACAATTGCAGCCAATTACTTCAGGGATCTATTCAAATCCTCCCACCCAACTGGAATAAATGACACACTCTCAGGCCTGGAACAGAAAGTAACTAACCAAATGAACAACCAGCTAATGGCTCCGGTTACGGACTCTGAAGTACAACAAGCTGCATTTAGCATCAGAGGGGACAGTACTCTAGGCCCTGATGGAATAACTATGGAATTCATACATTCCTTTTGGAACATAGTTAAAGAAAAGATAACGAGGGAGGTCAAAGAAGTGTTCGAGAGTGGAATTTTCCCAAACGAATTGAATTACATTCACATTGCGCTGATCCCAAAAACTCAAAACCTTAGAGACATGACAAACTATAGACCAATAAGCCTATTTTCGGTAGTATACAAAATATATGCAAAGATACTGGTGAAAAGACTACAACCAATACTACCCAATGTGATCTTTGAAACCCAAGGAGCCTTCACGGCAGGAAGACTGATATCTGATAATGTGCTACTTGCACATGAGATTATGCATCATTTGAACTCTAACTCGGAAGGCCAAACTAAATACATGGCGGTCAAAACAGACATGTCCAAAGCGTACGACAGATTGGAATGAAAATTCCTGGAGTTCACGCTCTCTAAGCTTGGCTTCTGTCAAGAATGGATAAAAGAGTGATGTTCTGTGTCTCCACAGTAAGATACTCTGTCCTTATTAATGGATCCCTTTATGGCTATGTATCTCCAAAGAGAAGACTGAGACAAGGAGATCCATTATCTTCGTTCCTATTTGTACTAGGAACTGAAGGATTAATCCATTTAATGAATAGAAGTCTAAATTCAGGGGAGCTCTCAGGAATCAGATTCAGCAATAATAGACCAACAATCCAACACCTTCTATATGCTGAAGACATCCTCTTCATCTGCAAAGCCAATCCCCAAGAAGCAAAAACACTTAAAGAATGCTTTAACAAATATGAGCACATTTCTGGGCAACGTATCAACTTTGAGAAGTCATCAATTGCATTTGGCAGAAAAGTTAAGTCTGAAATGAAAAACCAACTAAAAGACTTATTGCAGAAACAAACAAACCATGGGATAGGAAAGTATCTAGGCTTACCTGAATGCTTCAGAGGATCAAAAAAGAAAATTTTTGATTACATAACTACGAAGCTAAAAAGTAAGACAGATAACTGGTTCTCAAAAAACCTATCGCTAGGAGGCAAAGAGATAATGATCAAAGCAGTGGTGATGGCCTTCCCTATCTACGTGATGTCATGTTTTCGACTATCAAAAGATCAATGCCAGAAAATCACAAGTGCAATAAGGCAAACAAGTGATAAAAAGAAAATATCATGGGTCTCATGGTCCAAGATGTGCAAAACCAAACAAGAAGGAGGAGTAGGCTTTAAAACTATTGAAGACTTCAACCCAGCTTTGCTGGCAAAACAGGCTTGGAGACTCCTCAACGCACCAAACTCCCTGACCGCTAAAGCCTACAAGTCTACATACTACAAGGATCAGGAATACCTTTCAAACACTCGACATCCTTCAGCCTCATATGCCTGGAAAAGTATCAAACATGGACAAAAACTCTTAGAGAAAGGCTTACTAAGACATATAGGAGATGGAAAAGACACATTTGTCTGGAACACTAAATGGATTTGCAAGGACCAGTCTCGAGCTCCAATAAGTAAAGAAAGCACATTTAATGTAAATCTCAAAGTGGTGGACGTGATAAACGGAGAAAACTGGAATAAACCATTGGTTCTGGATACGTTCATAGAAACAAATGCATATTATATATTAGAAACACCACCCTGTATCTCATCCAGGGATGCATAGATTTTGTGGCGAAACCCGTCAGGCAAATGTACAGTCAAGTGGCTACCGACTATCACAAAGAATCCAGAGCCAAGCAGCTAGCTACAACGCTATCACCTCTGACCCAACCATAACTCTGAAACAAAAAATATGGAAGATTAAGGCACCAAGTAAAATTCTACTATTCCTCTGGAGAGCCATGTCAGAAGCCTTAGCAGTAAATGTTGGTTTAAAACAAAGGAAAATCCTAAGGGATGATACATGCTCTATCTGCAACACCGACAAAGAAACAGCAAATTACTATCTTTTCAAGTGTCATCCCGCTCGGCAAATGTGGGCACTCTCTCTATGCCCCTTACCACCATCGGGTTTGTTAACAACTCTTTAACCTCAAACTTTGCCTATTTGCTGAACAACAATAGCCAGGTAAGGGAGGAGAATGAAAGACTCAAACTATTTCTTTGGCTTCTATGGACAATATGGAAAATGAGAAACAAAATAGTTATCAAAAATACCCTCCCAAACTTGCAAATAAAGGTCCAAGAAGCCATAGCTGAGATGGAACTATGGAACCAAATCACTGATAAAGAAGCACATCAGGTGAATAACGCACACAGTCCCAGATATCAGAATGAACACTCCAGAAACCCGGAAGTGAGCCATGTACTTAATTAGTACGTGGCATGATCAACCAAATCCAACCTTAATGGAGCAGCTTTCATTCTAAATGACCTCAGAGACAGGGAATACATTCATGGCAGGCATGTGATTCAAGGTTCAACAACTTATATGACAACGACCTTTTCTGGCCTACATTGGATACTAACATCATTGTTAGAACTCCAATGCCTTAAGGTGGAAGTTGAAGTAGACAATAAAACAGTATTCAAGGCAATCCTCAGCTCATCTAAATGGCCCAAACACAAAGCCTGGCTTCACAACATTAGCCAACTAACAGACAAATTTCAGTTATGTCTGTTCAAGGAAATCCTCCCTAGACAAAACAAAAAAGCAAGGGCAATTGCACTAAGCATAGTCAAAGAAGGCAGATTCAATGATTACATAGCTAGAGGACTTCCAAGTTGGTTCACACAGTCAGAAACACCTGAAACTCCTTCATCCCACTAACCATTTCACTTAACACTTGAGACTGAATCAGTCCAAAGTTAACAAAGACCCTGTCCATGCAAGCTATTCTACCCTGCATCTAGATCACATTCTCTACCTAGAGTCTGGCTTCCAAAACTGCTATATGTTCAACTCAAGTCAGCTCTGACACTATTTTGTTCTCTAGTGTTTGTCTGTTGTTTTTGTCCCCTTGCTAGTCCGTTACGAGAGGCCTCAATCTTAAGTTCCCAAAGGAGAAATAACCTAGCATAAGGCGTATAAAAGTAGAATTGATAGTAGTGATTGCCTTTTGTCTCTTCTGAGGCAATTATTAGCTAACTTTCCATTCAGTTAAAAAAGATTTATTCAGGTTTATCGACTACTGCCTGTGACATGGAATCAATCGACAACATGTGGCATATGTTAGGAAAAACTGGCTCTATCTCTCACGCCTTAACCTTGTAAGCTGAGAAAGATTGCGTACAGGAAAAAATTTAAAGTTCACTCTTGACAGCATGCAAGATCACTTGAAGATATTGAGAAAGACAATCCTTTACGTGAGAAGTTGAAGGGCCTCCTCTTATTTGAAACTCTAGAGGGTTATAAAAGGAGAGGTGATGATGCGAATGAGACAGAACAAAACTCCAAAACACTCTCTCAGGAATGGACAACAACCTTTGGCATGCACTAAATCAGTTTCATTTGGGAAGAAAAAACCCTCTAGCGTTTCTGGAAACCTTACTCCATCCACGTCGCCAACAGCAAGAGTCTGCTTATCAGAGCCCTCAATGCAACAGAACATAGTGTCCAAGACATGATCAGAGATCTACCAAAAGACTGGTGTCTCCACAACTTGGTGCGAGGGAGAATGCTGGACAAAGAGCATGCACAGTTCTTCTTTGACAGAGAAGAAGATCTTGATGCAATATACAGAATGCAACCACTACTGTATAATGGATGGCTTGTTGCGGCTGAGAAGTGGGTGACAACCAAGCGCTAAGGCCCCTCAACAAGGTACATTTATGGATCCAAATACGGCAACTGCCTTTACAGTACGCCTCAGAGGAAGTGGTTCACCACCTTGCAGCCCTAGTTGGGGTGGTACTCGAGATTGACATGAACAACCCTTCAACAACACAACCTTTCCTCATAAGGGTAAAGGTAAGTTTTAACATAGCTGAGAGACTCAGATACTACAGGGCGGTTTTGTGTCAAAATGGAGAAAGATTCCAGGTTAAATACTACTATGAGTGGGTGGCACGGCTATGCTTTAACTGTCAGCGGATCACCCATTCAACTACCTTTTGCACCCACACCCTCACCCCGATGGACTACTTCTTTCATCCGATACAAGTTATGCCACAACAAGGAGCTTCTTCTGAAAGCAGCAGATCCATGGACGACTGGTCGAACTCACCAAGATCCATCCTATCTCAGCCACATCTCAATCAAGCTACGATCAATGAGCAGCAAGTCTCGATGAGATACATCACTAGAGTCACAATCGATGATGTTCTCAACAATCTTGCGGATACATTCATGGTGGATGTTAGCCCTGACCCCATTGACATGGAGCGGCCATTCCAAACGAGGCTTCAGACCCGCTTCTCAACAGCACACCCGCCATTTCAAGCACTGACCAAGGCAATCACAACAAGGCTAATGAAGGCAATACTGTTCTGGACTCTACTGCCCCAATATCGAAAGACAAAGAAGACAAGGCAGTCTGATGATAGAGATTGAAGTTCTCATGTTCTCTCACCCATTCGCAAAACATCTTATCTATCTTTTGTGGTTTTTAAATAATATGTTGTGTTGGTGTTCGTTTGATTGCTCGTCTAAAGTCTGGTTTGGTTTTTAGTTTCTGTTTGCAACTAGTTTAAGTTGTTATGAAAACAAGTAGAGAAGCCAGCTCCCCTTGCTCTTTTATCTCTTTTGTACTAAGTGAGGTTTGATACACATCTTCAATAAAATACTCTTTTGAAGTGAAAAAACAAAAGAAAAGTGAAATTGCAGAATATAATAAATAAGTGGAGAATTTTGTTTATGGAGAAAACCCTAATAACGTGAGAGATGCATTTATATTTGTAGACTGAACCAATGAGAACCACTTGTCTTACCAAACTCTTTCCTAATTAAAACAATCAAAGCTCTTATTGCAAATGCATAATACAGACTTTGGAATTCTCAAAAATGGAAGATGTTAAAGTGGTGGAGAACAAGAAAGTGATACTGAAGAATTATGTAGATGGTATTCCTAAAGAAGAAGACATGGAAGTTATATTCGGGGAGACAATTGAGCTTAGAGCACCAAAAGGATCATCTTCTTTTCTTGTTGAAAATCTCTACTTGTCTTGTGATCCTTACATGAGAGGTCGTATGCGCCTTTTTCATGGTTCCTACCTCCCGCCTTTTGTTCCTGGTCAAGTATATTACACTCGTTCAATTTCACTCAGTTTCTCAAGTTTTCAGCTTTCTTTCTTCTGTACCAATTGGAACTGTGATTTTTGTTTATGGGTATTCTTTTGCTCTTTGGGATCTCAAGTTTTTGTTCGTGACTGAAGAAAGATGGGGAACATAGTGTCCTCGGCGATAGAGAGATTATGCAGACCAAGTATTCGATGTTTTGACTGAACTGATGAATGTATTAGTGATTTAGTTTAATTTGAAGATTATGTATGTAATACTGAAATCTAAGATATAATGGCCAAGATCTAGGGAGTTTTGAGTAATACTCTTGTTCTGTTTATGAATTTGTTCACTTTCTTTGATGACTCTTTAACATGTTTCCACTTGCTTTACTCTGTCTTAAGCGACTGATAGTTTTGTAATCTTGAATGCAGCGTATCGAAGGGTTTGGTTTAGCAAGGGTGATAGATTCTGATGACGCTAATTATAAACCCGGCGACATAATCAGCGGGATTACTGGTTGGGAAGAATACAGTTTGCTAAATAGCTCTAATGAATTGCAGTTGAGAAAGATTCAGTTAGATGAAGACATTCCACTTTCTTACCATCTTGGACTTCTCGGTGCGTCTCATCGTCTGTTTAGTAAAATAGTTAGAATCTATTTTCTCTGAACTATACAGTCTGAAACAACTTTATGTCTTCTTTACAGGGATGGCTGGATTTACAGCATATGCAGGGTTTTATGAGATATGTTGTCCTAAAAAAGGAGAGACTGTTTTTGTCTCTGCAGCATCAGGAGCTGTGGGACAACTTGTTGGTCAGCTTGCTAAGTTGTATGGCTGCTATGTTGTTGGTAGCGCCGGTAGTAAGCAAAAGGTTATTATTTGATTAGTCTCTTAACTCATTCTTGTCAGTGTGAAATAATTTCTATGGACATATTTCAGGTTGATCTTCTTAAAAACAAACTTGGTTTTGATGAAGCTTTTAACTACAAGGAAGAATCTGACCTTGAGGCTGCTCTGAAGAGGTATATGTATTGCAAGCTTAAGCCTAAAGTATGAATGATGTAAATTGCTTCACTCGCTTGTTGTCCTCCATACCTGTGTTGGGCAAATGTAAACCTGTTTGGTTCATTAAAAGTCTATTATTGAGTAATGTTTGTATTGAGGCTATTATGGCTTGCATCTCTAGGCTTATAATTGTGCCATAACGAAACTCGAAATTTCCCACCATTGCACTTATATTCGTTAACTGTGGCTTACTCTAGTTATAAGAAAAAAAAAACCACTTTAATTAGATATGTTAATCGTGCCACTTGCTCTGGGGAATGAGATAGGAATGACACATTATGAGAGTTTGTATAAAAATTGAAGCTGAAACGTTTCAGTATCTTACTACAGGTACTTCCCGGATGGAATCAATATCTACTTCGACAACGTGGGCGGATCCATGCTTGATGCAGCGCTTCTTAACATGAGAGTCGGTGGAAGAATCGCACTTTGCGGAATGGTGTCTTTGCAAAGCCTCTCAAGCTCATCACAAGGAATCAACAATTTATACAATGCGATCCCCAAGCGCATAAGATTAGAAGGGTTCTTGCAGAGCGACTACCTCCACATTTTCCCAAAGTTTCTTGAAAATGTTAAGGAGTATTACAAGAAAGGGAAGATTGTGTACATCGAAGATATATCTGAAGGTCTCGAGCAAGCTCCAGCTTCACTTGTTGGGCTGTTTTCCGGAAAAAATATTGGTAAACAGGTTGTTCGGGTTGCTAAGAAGTACTTATTGGTGAAGAAAGGACGGATTATTGGAGTAGGATCCGTCCAAGATGTCCCGAGAGTCACTTCTTCTTGGATGGGGGAAAGCTCTCTCCGTACTCAGTTGACAGCATTGCGTAACGAAATAGCACAACTACGGCGATCGACAGATGAGTACTTTGCAGGGACGGATGAGAAGTTTGCAGCAATGGAGTCTATGTTTGATATTTTGGTTGCGGGCAATCCCCATCAGATGGAGGCATTGGAACGTAGATGTCAAGCCCTCGGGATCCGGATTTCAACCCACGAAGATGTTGATTTAAACCAAAGAGTGGCTGAGGAACAAAGTCCGTAGTACGGATTTGTTTGATGAAATTTTACAATAAATATTTGTATTTTTAATATTTTCGTAAAAACTTTTAAAATATTTTAAAATAAAATCTTTTTTTTAACGGAAATATTAATATTAATTATAAAATACCAACGAAAACAACATTTTCGTTGGTGATCAAACCGCATGTGATAGTTATAGGTTTGATTACAACCAAAAGATTATACTTGTCCAAAATATAAATAAACATTAAACAACTTTTAAAAACACCTAAAAAATGTTTTCTTGCCGAAGAAGTAAGTAAACTTGCTTGGAAGATACGGGCTTAGAACGATTTTGGAGACTTGAAGTTTGGTTCCTCCGTGGCATCCGGGTACCGCTTCCTCTTTGTTTCACGATTGATGAGAAAAGCGATTTCCTCTTGGTCGGATGTTGTGGCTAAGTCTAGCTCCATTTCCGCATTAAAGGTCGTAAAGTTCTCATTGTTCAACCTAATATCTCTAACCGTGTCCCACATTGTTGTTATAGCATTGGCAATATTGGCTGTGGTTTGAGAAAAGTACCTTGTGTTTTGTGTGGGAGCCAAATGTTGAGAAGTAGATGTTCTTGTTGGTTGAGTCTCCATCGGCTGAGTAGTTGGTGAGGAGGTCTCCGGCTGATCTTCATTAGTTTCAACTTCAAGAAGGTAATCATCCGGTGTTGGTACGTACGTACACAAGGCTGTGTCGTGCGTGAGCTTTTGACAGTTCAAACAAAAATGGTGATACCCTCGTAGTGGAAGAAAACATGTAAACGCTCGCCATTTTGGAACCTCACCGGTTTGAAAAACTTGAGTCTCTCAAAAGGATCTATGTTGACCCTTGCCCTTATGGTTGATGCTCTTGTCACCGAGTGGTTTTGCACGTCCACCTCAACAACTTCCCCAATGGCTCTAGCGATCAACCTTGTTGTCATTGGTGACGCGTATTGGAGAGGAAGGTCGTGGATTTGGATCCAAAGTGGGAGTGTACGGAAGAAAAGACTAGAATCAATGGGTTGCCAACGTTGTACAAGTACGATCCATCCATTGTATGAAATTGGTTGGCGACGTAGTACGGAGATTAGATCCGTTTCAGAGGAGAAAATGAACTGCACAAAATCATGATCAATGATTCGGCCAAACACCCTCGTATCCATACGCCAAGCTCTTGGGAGATCTATTGCCATCATCTCCAAATCTTGCTCTGCATAGTTTAGCGGCCGAGCCACCAAACTTAACCTACTCATTTCTTGTGTACAATAGTAGGCATAGTAGGGGATGTAGATGTCATCATCCCTTCTTCCCATGTGAAACTGATCAATAGCCGCCCAAAAGTTTTCCACCATCGTCGATAGCTTAGTTTGCAATTTAGTGAGATAGAGAGAAGAAGGGAAGGAAAGTTTGACGTCAATCCGTTTGTTAGCTTCAGTTTTAAAGGTGCAGGCTTAAGAGTTGAAGCACCATCTCCCATTCCATCTGTCATCTCATTCCTTCTATCTCGAGATAAGCTCTTTACCCCCAATGCATGTTGGACAAATGTATAGCTAAGCCGCCTAAATCTTTTTTGTAGAATCTCGAAGATACGATTGTTGCAAGGGATCATTTGTGATTGGCGCATGCATGGAGATGAGCCACATGTTGTTAGCTGAAGTAAGGAAGGCTTGGAGATTGGAAAGGTCGTAATGATTAGTTGTTTAGGAGAGTGTGAGAGTGGGTTAGAACTTAGCATGTGGAGATGGTTAAGCTTCTTGGTGAGTGCACCATTGAGCACGTAAATCAAATGTAATGATTACCGACCAAGATTTGGGCCTAATCATTGGTGTTATTGAGCTTTAATGACCATTTAAGGCCCATTACATGTGCAGTAGCCACCAATGATTGTCAAGCTAGCTTCCGCATACTTGGTGGGAGTTAGATCATATCTTGTGTGCCAAGGTAGCTATGTGGTGAAGGGAGAACTTAGTTGAATTAGCTACGAGGGAAATATGGATAGAGATCTTGTATACTCTTTTGTAATTTCCGCTGCTGTATTGTCATGAGGTCCTTCCTGATCCATTTCCTCTTGATTGTATTGCCTTCTCTGTTTCCTTTCCCCCAGTAGCAGTGTTGTAGTCCGTGTCTTTGTATTCCATAGTGGTCTTGTTTTTCTTCTATTGACTCCTTCAGTTGTATAATTGGTGTTGTACCTTGTTTTCCTGTTCTGTTTCTTGTGACCGATCAAATTAGTTTGGTCACTTCTTTTTCATGCCGTCCAAGTTTCATTGAAATTTCTAGCTTTGTTTTCAGATGCTGCATCTTTCAATGCTTATGATCATTCCTGTTGAACATTTTTTTTGTAGTCTCATTCATCATTGAGGTGTTAGCCACAATCAGCTTTCCTTATTCTAGTTATATCTTTGCATGTCTTGATTCTACTTCCTAATTACTTGTAAGTACCAACATTTCATTGGAATTAACCCTGAACTCTTTAATTCTTCAATTCGCCTTTTGATGATCGCCCCTTCCTTGTTGTGTTCTCTTTTTGTTAATCAGTTTAAACAACTGAGCTTTGACACCATCGGTTATCTTGCATGTTGATGGACTTACTTGGAGGAGGCGCACTCTCTGTCTTTTCCTTTTGATCGGAGCTATGATTTTCTTTCAAATCCTTTTGCATGTCTCTTTTTTCGGCTTGGATCTTCACAAATAGGACCTCTAATTGGATATTCTTTCTCGTTCCTTTAGATCCATTCATGTATGTTTCGATAATTCGAGATTTTCATCCTAATCAGTTTAGGATTTTTGCCAAATTCCCCTGTTTTTCCTTCCGACTTTGAGTGTGGTGGTCGTGAATGGATTCATGCTTGTGGGTTGAGCAATTCATTGTGGCTTAAAAGTGGAATTAGGGGGAGGAAGCTGGCTACAACCATTGTTGCACTAGGGGTTTACTCTTCCTCTCCATAGGCGAGAGAGAAGAGAGGTCTACAATTGTTGAAATGCTTATTTTGTTGTTTTTCAATTGGTGTAATCACTAGTACTCACTATACCTTTTCTCATTCTTTATTTTATTTTTCTAAACCAAAGCAAGAAAGAGCCCTAATCTTTTTTGGACCAAATAAAATCTTATTTAGATTATTTATTTTCTAAATTTTTTAATTAAATCATAAAATATTTTATTAGTATTTTTATTTTTTAGGAAATAAATTATTCAAGTTTGTCCCTAGTAGTTGTAAAAGGTTTTCGTCCAGAATTTATTGGAAAATTTAGTCCCTAATTTGACGTAAACTAATATGTCTAATTCGTTGTAAAATTGATCGTCCCTAATTTGTTGTAAAATAAGTTTTCTCTAATATGCAAGTCGCATTGTAATTTTGTTGTTAAACAAAACGTTAATTTGTCGTAATTAATTCGTCGTTAGTTTTACGACGATTCACGTTGTTTGTTTTACAACGAAATTACAACGCTTCTCTCTCCTCCCAAATTTTACAATGCCCTTACGACGAATTGTTTACGTCAAATTTACAATGATTCTAGAATCTTGCAAATTTGCCAAGAATTTACAATGAAAATTTTATTATGACGATCAGGATACGACGAAACTCGATTCGTCCTTTATTTGTTTTAAAACATTTTTACAACAAATTTTGGACGAAAATAGCAGTTGTAAACTACATGTATTTTTGTAGTGAGTGATTGGTTTCTTGAAGTATATTGCAAGTGATTTCAGAACAGACATTCTAAGAAAAAGGTCGTGTTATATGTAAAATATTCTTTCCGACCAAAGTAGGTTTTTGTGAATCTAGGAGTTGAAGAAGTGTGCTTCACGAGACTGGTCTTGTAGATTTTTTCTTTGGTCTGCAAAGTAATGGTGAGATTCTCAACCTCAACTATTATGAATATGGGGGCTGAATAATTGTATTAGACACCAATGTACAGAATATATACAAGAGATTAGAGACCTATGTCTCAGTATTATAATAACATTACAATCCTTTTCCTTATCTGGCTTATACGGATGATGGAGGGATAAAAATCACTAAAAATTTGGTAAGATCATCTGCTAATTAATCTTAGGTAGAGACATGAGAGACACAAAGAGCATCTGAACAAATATGAACGAAGCGATAGTCTCCGTGCGGCTATAAAAGACTAGATTTGCACATAGGTAAATTGCTCCAGTGTTATCATAGTATATCACTGGCTTGAACGGTAGAGTGATATGAAGTTCCTTGTGTAAAGAGCACACCCATCAGAACTCCAAAGTTGTGTTTGCAGCAGTATGATATCATATTTCAGTGGATGATCGAACTACACCATTTTTCTTTTTCGATGTCCAAGATATTGGTGTGGTTCCAAAATACATTTATTGACACAAAGCCATTTATATCGCCTGCCCATTCTGCATCCAAGCATGTGTGTAGAGACAAAATAGAGTTGGGGTGAATAAATATCCTATGTGTCAAAGTGCTAGCAAGATACATGGGAATCCTATTGACAGCTATCCAATGTAGGTCAATAGGAGAGTGCATGAACTGCGAGGGCTTATTAACCTCATAACTGATATTAGTACGAGTTAAGGCAAGGTATTAAAGACTGATGTAACTTGGAGATATTTTGTAGGATCAGACAACCATGTACCTGAATTGAGTGAAAGTCGACGATGTGGAGCCATCATTGTAATTACAAGACAAGCATCAGCCATGTTCTTCTTAACTAGTAAGTCGACTATGTATCTCCTTTAAATCAAGTGCATTTCATTAGATGAGCGAGTGACTTCAATGCTGATTAATAACTCAGAATACCCATGTCTTTGAGTGAAATTTTGGCGGACAAGAATTGAATGAAACCAGTGACAACATCTGATTGATTCCGTGTTAGGACTATGTCGTCTACATAGAAAAACATATATACCAATATGTCAGCATGATGATAAATGAATACATAGGTATCCGCAATCGAATATGTGAAACCAAAAGATAGATGATAAGTTTGAGCTTATTTAAGGCCATACAAAGCTTTGTTGAGACACCACACATTGTTGGGATTGTCTTTGTCGACAAAGCTTGGTGAATATGAGTCGTATACTTCCTCGTATAGACCCTGTAAAACCCATTGTTAATATAAATTTGGAAAACACACCAGTCCTTACTCACAACTATCTTCAAAACCATCCTTATTTTTGTCAGTTTCACCATTGAGTTAAAGATTTAAAAGTATTCATGACCCTACTCCTGATTGAAGCCCCTTGAAACGAGACCAGCTTTATAATGATCGATCTCTCCATTTGGTTTGTACTTTAATGCGTAGATCTGTTTTCTCAAGATGACATTACAATCCAATGGGGCTTAATGAGGTTAACTGTGTGATTGAGGATGAATTCATTGACCTCATCAGTCATGGTGTGTTTCCAATTTTCATCTCTGAGAGCTTGAGTGATAATTCTTGGCTCCATCGATGGAAGGGAACATATAACAACAATTATATTACGCTCGCGATAAGCTTAGATATATGATTTTAGCTCTCGTACACATAAGATGTGTATACGCCGTTGTTGTGATTCCAGCTGTGTCACCAAAGCGGTGGATTCATTAACATGCGGATTGTGATTGTGCGTTGGATCATGGTCAGAGTGGACTAGAACAAATGCCAGCCTAGATGTTGATGGGCTTGTATTTGTGACTTGTTGGACTGGTGATGATGTTGGGCATGTTTGTTGTGAAGGAGATATAGGCCCATGTGTTGTTGCTGTTTTACGATGAGCTTTTGAAGATGTTGTGGCGGATGACGACGGGACAATAGGAGGAGATGAGCACAGGGGTGTGTCGGTGAAACAAGCTGACGCATCATAGATATTGGTATTTGAATGAGTGTTGCGTTGTTTGGTTGGACAAAGGCGATTGACCGCGGGTGAGAAGGATTTGAGTTTGGATTTTTGAAAGGAAGAGAGACTCCATATATTGAACATGGCAGGTTTAATACGCTTTACCAATGAATGGATTGAGGTATAATTAGGCGCTCTAGGAGAGTAAATAGCCAATAAATATATAGAGAGTGGATTTGGATCGAGCTTATGATGGGTGTAAGGGCGTAACCAAGAGAAGCAAACACAACCAAAGACTCAAAGTTTTAGGTAATTTGGTGGTTTTGAAAGAGTTTGATATAAGGTGATTCATTGTTAGAATTAGTGTGGGCATTTTGTTGATTAAGTAGAGAGCAGTTGAGAGCATAAGGCCAATACTTGGTCGGAATTGAAGCTTAGCTTAGTAGAGTGAGTTTAGTCTCGATTATATGGTAGTGTTTGCATTTTGAAATACTATTGTGCTCGGATGTATGGGGGTGGAGAGGTGAGGTGAGTGATCCCATGAGTGGTTAGGTATTTTCGTAAGGCTATGCATTTTCTGCCATTATCAGAGTCCCAATTTTGGTTTGAAAGAGGTTTTCGACAAGGGTTTTGAAGGTTGTAAAATATGATGAATATCATATTATCTTTCAGTGGGTGAAACCATGTATATCGAGTGTAATGTTCAATAAATATGAGATAGTATTTGAAGGAGTTGATGGATATGATGGAAGAAATACATCACTATATATGAGTTGCAGTGGTCTCTTTGAAGCAAGAGTATTAGATAAAAAGGGAAGCTTGTGACTCTTATTCAAATGACAGTCAGAAAATACAAAGTGTTTTTGTGAAGAGTGCGGCAATGGTAAAGAAAATGAGAGACTAAAGTGTTTAAAACAGAAAGGGACAGATAACCCAAGGGCATATGCAAAGACTCTAAGGTAGTTTTTGGTGACGATGCAGTGAAGAAGGTGGTGATGATGGAGATAGTCGGCCACACGTAGTGATAGGGTCCTCGTGGTGGTTGATGGGCGGAGAAGATCACGAGAAGACTTCTAGGAGTTGATCCTCGTGACTTGTTGATGATGAAACCAATGGAGAAGATTTCAAGAATCGATCCTCCAACAGTGTAGAACATTTTGCAGAATGTATAGAAGAACGCCACACGAATTGGTGATGAAATTCGTGATAAGTTCGCTGATCTACTAGGACTCTTCACTAAAGTAGATCTCGGCTAATCTCTTCACTCCTCAAAAGAGATTAGATGGCAAATGATTTTTCTTTGAAAGAAAATGATTGTCTTTATTGATACTTGGGTAAAAAATACAAAACCGCAAAGGAGCTTTATATAGTGGCTCGTCGGTGGTGCCTTCAATGGGCGGAATAAGCTGATTAAGCTCTACATTAAAATCAAATCACTAAAATGAAGGCTTGAGTGGCACAACACTCATTAAAGAAAAAGATATGCAACATAAAATACATTAAAAATAAAATCAACTATATCAAACCTTCACGCGTCTTCTATTCTTGGTAACTTGTAGTTTCCGCGTGATTGTGTAGGTTGTACTAACTCATTTGTTGGCGCCACCTGCATGAAGGTTAGTTACATAACAAAAACTTACCTTGTTTGCACGGTTGGTTGTTGAGCTAGTAGTCGTTTGCTTGTACGACCTCTTAAGCGCTTGGCCGGTCTCTATGGTGGATGTGATGAGTTCAAGTAGCTTGCTAACTCCATGGTTGAACTTGTCTCTCAATGTACTTGTCTTGCACCTTGTATTTGGTCCTTCATGCAAGCTTGGAATCTCCATGACTTCAAGTAGTAAGGTGTTGTGGTCGATGACCTCATCATTCCCTTCTGCTTGAGAAAGTTCTGTGTCCGGATCGGTGTCATCTGTTTCATATAAGGTTAGGTTGGAAATACTAAACACAGGATGTACCTTCATGTGCTCCGGGAGTTCAAGGCGGTAAGCATTGTTGTTGATGCGTTCAACTACTCGTAATGGTCCGGCGCCGCGTGGTGCTAATTTCTTGTTCCGGTTTTGTTCCTTGGGAAACCTCTCGGTCCTTAGGTGTATCCATACCTAATTTCCTGGTTGGAATATGACTTCTTTGCGTCATTTGTTAGCTCGTGCTTTGATTTTTGCTGTTCGTGTGTCAATGGTTGCCTTGACTTTCTCATGTATGCTTGACTTTGGTGTCTCCAACTTGGCTGATTTGTTCCGGTGGGGCCAATGGTTTGAGATTGATAGGAGACAATGGTTGGAAACCATAAACCACTTCAAATGGTGTTTGACCGGTTGTGGAGTGTATGGAGCGGTTGTACGCGAATTCAATGTATGGTAGAGCTTCCACCCAACTTTTGATGTTTTGGCCGACCGTGGTCCTTAGCAAAGTCCCAATTGTCCGATTGACTACTTCGGGTTGTTCGTCCGTTTGAGGGTGGATGCTTGTGGAATAGATAAGCTTGGTCCCTAGCTTTTGTCAAAGTGTCCGCCAAAAATGTCCTCGGAATTTTGGGTCTCGATCCGATACTATAGTTCTTGGTAATCCATGCAATCTCACCACCTCTTTGAAGAAAAGATTGGCAATTAGGGAGGTGTCGTTTGTTTTGTCACAAGGGATAAAGTGCGCCATCTTGGAGAATCGGTCCACAACCATAATTATGGAGTCTCACCTTTGAAGTTTGGGTAAACCTAATATAAAATCCATAGAGATATCTACCCAAAGGGCGTTAGGAATAGGCAAAGGTAAGTAAAGACCGTGAGGATGTGACCTGGATTTGGCACTAAGGCATGTGGTGCACTTTTTACAATGCCGGAAGACATCCCTCTTCATGTGCGGCCAATAGAAGTGCTTTTTAAGCGTGCTCAATTTTTTCTTGACTCCAAACTGACCCATGAGTCCGCCTCCATGTGCTTCATCAACTAGTAATTCCCGGATAGATCCTTGAGTGATGCATAACCTTTGTTTCTTGATTATGAAAACGTCTTGGATGCAAAACTCGCCAAAAACACCTCGGCCACAAGCTTCATATATCTTCTTGAAATCTGCATCATTAACATATTGTGATTTAATAGTTTCAAATCCCAATACCTCAACTTCCACAGTTGACATTAAGGCGTGATGTCTTAATAGTGCATCCGCAACCATATTATCTTTCTATTTCTTGTATTTGATGACATATGGGAATGTCTCAATGAACTCAAGCCAGCGTGTGTTCCTCTTATTTAAGTTGGTCTGGCCTTTTAAGTGCTTCAAGATTTCATGGTCGGGGTGGATAACAAATTTCTTGGCCAGCAAGTAATGTTGCCAAGTCACTAAAGACCGAACTAAGGCGTATAGCTCCTTGTCATATGTCGGGTAATTGAGCGTGGCTCCACTTAGTTTCTCACTGAAGTAAGCTATAAGTTTGTTGTAATACCCACATTCGGTAAATCCGTAAATGCACTAGGTGCAGTATATGAGTGCGGTACGAACGGACGAACCAAACAAGGATATTTGGTATAGTTGAGCTAAGGAAGGGCATTGGAAGCCTAAGGAATGAGAAATAGCAAGTAAAACCATGAAAAATAGGCTAAGAAAGGAACTTAGGACAAGATTTAAGTTTTTGGACCGAACCGGTCGGATCGGACAAGATTGGTTGGATCGGACAGCACAGTCGGTTCGGACAGGTTTGGTCCCATCGGACAGCTTGGTCGGATCGGACAGGATTGGTCGGATCAGACAGCTTGGTCGGATCAGACAGCTTCGTCGGATCAGACAGGATTGGTTGGATCAGATAGTACAGTCGGATCGGACAGAACTGGTTGGAACGGACTGCACGGATCGGACACGCGCGGTCGGTTCGGACAGCAATGTCCGGATCGGATGAAATGAGTGGATCGGAGAGTTTAGAATGGATCGGACACGATCAAACCGAGTTTTGACATGAATCACTTAGGTTCGGACATGTTGGGTTGGTTTTAAACAATTTGGTTCGTGAAAGGCCTTGAAAAGCCTAAAGGGCCAAAACGAAAAGGGCTAAGTGATATGGGCCAAGGAATGGCTCATGGGCCAAAAAGTGCTAAAAGGTTTAATTAGAAAAGGGCTTAAGTTCGGCCCACTTGGAAAAGGATTAGGGTTAAGGATTAGAGCATATAAATAGGATCCTTAATCCTCCTTAGGTTAGAATCCGCAACACAATTAGAGATAAGAGAGAGAGAGCTCGAAGAGAGACTAAGGAGATCGATCTTGTGCAACTAAGTAAGAGGCTGAATTGTATTGAGGGTTTTGCTTGGATAGGCAAATCGAAACCTATAGTGAAAAGAGAAATCAAATGGAAACTAAGGCAAAGGTGAGTTCGTGACCGTGAGGTTTGACCTAGAATATGTGTTTGGTAAATAGGTTAATGGAACCCTAGAATGGTTGAATGTTTGAATGTGAAAGGAAGGTTCTTAGGATCGAAATCGTGTATGTGATATGAGAACTTGCAAGTTTGTTTATGGATATAGAATCTGAGGATTCGGTGATTGAGAATAGAACCAAGGGTTCATGATTGTGAAAAGAACCAAGGGTTCGGTGTGTGAATAGAACCAAGGGTTCGTGATTGATAAGAATGATGAATTGAATGGAAAGGTTACTTAGCTGATCCGGAAGTAACTCGGATAGTTAAGCTAATCGATATGTTAACCCTAGACCGTGATTGTTCTTTGGTTTAGATTTGTTATTGAATACTTATTCTGGTTATAGCCTAGTGGGACGGAATGACCGAACCACTAAGCAAATTCGTTTGCTTATTCAATCAACGTGATTGTAGGTAATGAGTTGGCCAATGATCAAGAAAGTGGCTAGTAGATGCGAGACCAAAGGCGGACGGGAGAGGAGGTGGATTTAGGGATGGAATTTGGGGATTTTATTTATGTTATTTAAAATTGAACTTGATGCTAGAACCGATTTGGATTTCGTTAAGTTATCGTTTATGTTTGAACTTATGGTTGAACCTTGTTTTTAGTTTGAATAAGAATGGAACCATATTTTTTTATGATTGTTTGGGCTTATCACATCTCATGAAATCGAATTTTGCCTTAGTGAAATATGGAACTTGAATTAGATAAGTGTAAGGTCCGCCCAAGGCTTTACTAAAAATGTATTGGAACATGAGCTTACGGGTTTAGGGTGTTACACTTGTTTCCTTGAGTGAGCACGACTCCAATGCCAAGTCCTGATGCATCACATTCAACTTCAAATGTTAGATCAAAATTTTGTAAGGATAGTACCGGTGCTTGTGTAAGGCTATCCTTAAGCCATTGGAAAGTGTTTTCTTGGCTCTCTCCCCATTGTAAGGGTATATCCTTCTTGATAACCGCGGTGAGTGGGGCTGCTATGGTGCTGAAGTCTCGCACAAATCTTCGGTAAAAGCTAGCCAATCCGTGAAAACTTCGAATATGTCCAATGGTGGTCGGGGTTGGCCATTCTTGGATGACTTTGACCTTCTCTTGATCCACTCTTAGACCTGTGGAACTAACAACAAAGCCTAGAAATACTAGCTCATTAGTACAAAAGACACACTTCTTAAAGTTGGCGTATAGACCTTCCTTGCGAAGTGTACTCAAAACCATCTCTAGATGTGAGACGTGTTCAGCCAAGTTCTTACTATAGATCAGGATATCATCAAAGTATACCACAACAAACTTTGAGATAAAAAGTCGAAGAACCTGGTTCATAAGGCGCATGAATATGCTTGGAGCGTTGGTGAGTCCAAATGGCATGACAAGCCACTCATATAGGCCTTGCTTGGTCTTGAAAGCGGTATTCCATTCATCTCCTTCTCTCTTCCGTACTTGGTGATATCCGCTCTTCAATTCCACTTTTGAGAAGATGGCAGCTCTGGATAGCTCATCTAACATGTTGTCTAACCGTGGAATGGGATGGGGGTATTTGATAGTGATGTTGTTGATGGCACGAAGGTCCACACACATCCTCCATGCTCCGTTTTTCTTTGGTACCAACAACACCGGGACTACACAAGGGCTGAGAATCTCTCTTATGTATCATTTCTCCATTAGCTCACGGATTTTCTTCTCAAATTCGTGAGTCTCATCGAGGTTCATGCGGTTGGTGGATCGGTTGGGTAATTGTGCTTCGGGCATGAGAACAATCTGGTGTTCGAAGCCTCTAAGAGGTGGCAAGCCCGGTGGTATCTTTTCCGAGAAGACATCTTAAAATTATTCATAAAGTTTTGCAATCTATATGGGTAGAATGGTCTCGGTTGATCCTGCCACTAAACACTCTTTGTAGACCATGAGTAGTACCATACTATAGCTACTAATAGCTTTAGAAACTGAGTGTGAAGAGATATAAGTATTGGAACGTTTAACCTCGGTTTCCTAAGGTTGTCTGCTTTGTAGTTCATGCACTTGAGCCAGTGATAATGGCGTGAGTGTGAACTTCTTCTTCTCATGCACTAGGGTGTAGAGGTTGGATTGGCCGTGATGTAGCACCTCTCTATCATATTGCCATGGCCATCCAAGCGAGATGTGACTAACTTCCATGGGAATCACATCACAAATCACTTGGTCACGGTATCGTCCAATGCTAAATGGTTGATGAGTGTGATTTTTAACGGTTTTAGAGTCCTATTTTAGGTTGTTTTGCATCCGATTAGATAGGTTTTCCAAGCATTCCGGTCCATTTAGGTTAGTTTTGCACTTTTTGCATTTGCATTTGGAGTTTTGGAGTTTTTCTAGGAAATGGAGCAAAAAGGAGCTTCAAAATAGAGCTAAAGCTATTGGAACCGGCTACTAAGGAAAAGGAGTTGCTCAGACTCGGATCGCTGCCTCGCGATTCACAGGGCGAGGATTGCTTGTATCGCTAACGGAAGGAAACCTCAGTCGCCAGTCTCAACCTATCTACCGCGAGGGAGAACCAACTTATCACACTCGGAACATTCCACTCGGCCTCAGCCTGCGAGGACAGAGTAAAGACCACTCCTCGGTGCCCAAGCTCACCAAGTGACACCAAGGAGAAGATTTCTAGTTGACCGACTTAAGTCGGTTTGATCATTAGGGTTATGCAAATAACCCTATAAATACCCTTTAATCATCATTTTATAGAATCATCTGATGTTTTAGCAAAAACTCTCTCTATTTTCGTTGTTGATTTTTCTTTATTGCTTGTTAAGGTACCTTGTTGAATCTAATTTAATTTTAATACATTAAGTTTATTTGATTTTCATCTTTACTTTCTGCTGTTTATTTTCTTATTGTTGTTTATGTTTATGAGGATGAAATCTCCTTTGATCCTCCACTCTCAAATCATGAGAAGTGAGTAGATCCTTGTGGATCTCGAGGATAGGGAGATCGGAGGTGAAATCTCCGATCCACTCGCCTAGCAAACATGAAATAGATCCGATCTCTTCTCATATGACCGAGCTTAAGGCCGATCTCTCTCTGATCAAGAGAGATCTGATTTGGGCTGAAACCCAAAGCTAGCGCTAAGAGAATCGGAGACCAAGTTTCATATGAGAGATGGTATTGATCCACCGAGGAGAGATCTAGCATGTGGATTGATTCATTAAATGTATTGGGCTGGATTTAGGCTTTTGATCCGACATGATCGCGGCTAGTGTCGTAATGGATTAGCCGGATCGGAAAGGGGTCTTCACCATGAGAATGGGCAGATCTAGCTTGTCCCGGTCTAGAGATCGCCATATATAGCTTGGCGAGGTTGGATTGGCGAGTTTACCGCCGATCAATCACCTCATATCCTCTAGATTCATGTTTATTAACCTAGATTTATCCATTGTCATTATCTTGCTCTGTTTTATGATCAATTCTCTACTTTTGAATGTTTTGTTCTGTTTTAATTTTGTCCCGTAGTGTATTTTGTCCTTTGTGCTATTTTGAGAGCTTGCTTGAAATATGACCTATCCTTGTGACAGATCGATTGATTATCTGAACTAGAACTTAGTACTAGATAAGTTGTTTACATGCATTCACTGAGTATTGGTTCGACAACCCACTTGCTTACCAATACCCTACTATGATTTGATTGCATAGACCAAAAAATATGTTATCAAATTGGCACCGTTGCCAAATCAGTTTTTGCTTGTTCTAACTTATAGTTTCCTAGTTTTAGAATCAGATCCATTGTCTTTTATTCCAACTTGTCTGTATTTCAGTAAGCTTGGATCCCTAAGGACCAAGCTCATATCCTATTGACAAGTCGTTGTTTCTATCCCTGCAGGCCTCGCAGGTACCCTCGCCAATTGACACCGAGGGCACCAGAAACAACCCNAAAACAACCCAACCTCAGCATCTGCACTCGTTGACAGAACCTGAGTTCAAGGACCTTCGTACTCCTTGTTCCCTGTCCTCGATATGGCCACCTCATCAGCCGACGAGTACACTAATCAGGACAATTCCGATGCTCTTGACGAGACACCACCATGAATGATAGGAGCAGCGGATGAACCAAAGACATCCTATCCACGGTATGGAATCACCCCACCGCTTGTGCTGAACCAGACCTTTGAGATCAAAGGAAGCCTCATTGTTATGTTCCAACGAGTCAAGTTTCATGGACTTCAATGCGAGGATCCCCTTGAGCACCTTGATGAGTTTGAAAGGTTGTGCAGCACTACCCAAATAGACGGATTGAACAATGATGCACTCAGATTGCGGCTATTTCCGTTTTCACTAGTGGAGAAAGCACAACATTGGGAGAAACATCTACCTCTCGGTCAGATCATGTCTTGGGCCAAGTGCAAGAAGGCATTCTTGAACAAATTTTACTCGCCTTCCCGAACAGCAAAATTTTGCACCGCAATCTTTCATTTCACTCAAAAGCGCTTGGAGAGTTTCCCACATGCATGGGAAAGATTCAAAGACTATGTTGCCCAATGCCCCCACCATGGATATACAACTGAGCCCTACTCAGCACCTTCTACCGAGGGATCAGATCGAGGTATAGGACGATGCTAGACACAGCGAGCAAAGGGAACTTTATGCACAAGGACATCACTGCTGGATGGGAACTTATTGGCAACCTCGCTCAAGCTCAAGAACAGTATATTGAGGGTGATGCACACAGTGGAGCCTACTCTACGGACTCAGCCGCACCAAGAAAGGATGAAATCCGTATAATGAATGCTAAGATAGACTGTTTGCTGCGAAATAAACCGACACCTGTACCAACTAAAGAAGCAATGCGAGTTGAAGAGGTTAGTCTCCTAGAACAAAGCCCTTCCACAACTGTCTTTCCACCGGCTATAGTGGATATGTTGCAAGCAATTTTGCAAGGGCAAAAGAGTGCGGCCGGCGCGCTCACAGAGAAGTTCTCCGAGATAAACAACCGCTACAATAATCTTCATGGTATGCTCGGTAACATAAATGCAAGACTCCAGCAAGTGGAACAAATGCAAGCAAATCCTGTACCTGCTCTGCATTCTGCCCACCTCCTCGCCCGTTCCCCTCGCAGTCCAATACAGCGAGGACAGACGATGATCCGAGCTACAAATGATGATGTTAAGGACTGCATGGTTAAAGAGAGGAAAGATAGTTTACTCAAGTCATACAGTGCCCAACATGTCACCTTAGGGAATGACAAAGAGCTTCCTCCACAAGCTGGGATGGTTGCTAACACTGAGGACAGTGTGATTCATGAAGGGGGCAAGAAAAAAATGCTCGACTTGTCTCCAATAGCTAGCCTTGACACTCCACCTCGTCATACACATGGCCGAGGCCAGCTTACGAGTGCCCAAAGATCTGCAGCTCCAAAGGATCCAAGCAAGTTGCATATTAAACCCTTTAAACCCCCTCAGGTTATAATGGTTAAGAACGGCAAGGCAAGTGATTACTGCAGAAAAATACCAATACTTGACGAGGTTGTTGATGGGGAAAGCCTTAGAACCATGTTTTGTTGCAATGAGATAGCAAATCTGCCTGCTAAGGAGCTGAACAACCCTCCACC
>OVBA01001455.1:0-44049 GCA_900406435.1 Lepidium aucheri | reverse complement strand
TTAGCTGGAAGCAACCAACAAGGCTTGGCCTTTCATTCGGTCCAACAAGGTGTGTTTTGTGTTCAATATAAATGTTTTTGCAGGTCCACCAAGTCCAATGGCTCCAGCCTCTTAGAATAGAGAGTCTTAGAGTCCACAGACTTTTTATTTTCGTTTAATAAGTGGACCAAGGCTTCAGCTTGTGAAGCAAGGCCACAACCGAACTCTAGTTAGTTGTTTTTGCATTTGTTTCTTGTTTGCTTGTTAATGGGCTGCGACTCATCTTTTATTTGTTTCTTTTTCTTTGAGTCGGCCTTAAAGCTAGCTGATAGGACCCTTATATAAGGTCCCCATGCAGTTGTGTAATTTTTAACTTACTCTAAAAATCAGTGCCGTTATAAAAAAACATTCTTAAAAAACCTAGAGGGAGTACATGTCAAAACCCTAACCGTCAAGAGAGAGCATCTCTTCATGCTAGAAGCCAATTCCGATATGTCTCCTTGGCCATCGTTGAGCTGAGTCTTACACACGTGAACTTCGAGTTGTAGTGTAAGCACTGTCCATGAAGATCTCCACAGATATGAAGGTGCACTTAGTCCTATCCAACATGTATATGCAACCACGCCCTTCTCTCCTCTTTCATGAATCTACCCCTCTTTGATAAATCTCATAGAGATCTCCGTTGTGTCCGTTGCGCGCTACACCAACTATAATTGGGTTTGTGATCCATTAACACTCTTTTCCATTTACTTTTCTTTTATCCCAATGGGGTTTGGCAAGTAAGTTTTTGATCAAGCTAATGGATCAAAATGGACCAAGAATCCCATTTATAGCTAAACTAGGTCTCTCCCCATTACTATCTTTAGGAACATTCCTTATTTAACCTAGTTGAGACTGGAACCCTACGTATTTAAGGGCGTGTAAACTCTTTGTTTCATTTCATCTATCTTTTCCCATAAAAAAACTCTCTCTCTAGATAGACCAACTCATTATTCTCTTAGATTCAAAAATCCTTCAAGAAAAGAAGTAAGTTGTTCAGGAGAAGCCAAGATCTCTTGAACTGAAGCATTTGATCACCAATTTCACCAGAAATCCCGCATCAGATCACTTGTATCTTTGTACTCGTTCCTGTTCTCATGGTTATCAGATCAATCTCAAATCTGACCACCACTTGACTCAGTTTTCCATTTTTCCGCTCCTTAAATTTCATCCAAATCTGTGCATTTTTGGTTGCACTCGACCCCTCAACTTTAGAGTATGATCCTTTCAATTTGGAGGTTCAAATCAAAAAGAAGGATGCAGCCACGGCCGAGAAAGGAGCAGCCACTACTGAGGGGAGACAAACCACATTCAAGGGCTGGATCCACATCCAGACAATGATATCATCTGCGGGTGAGGAAGAATCACATACCGTCGAGGAAGAATTTCCCCCGGCCTAGTGTAAGATATATAGGCGTGAGAAGCGGTCGAGGTACGGGTCGAGGAACAAACGTGTATCCGGATAAACAGGCTGTCCGCATCCGAGGAGCAAGCAGCCAAATCCGAGGAGAAAGAAGACCCGACAAAGGGTCTGAGTCGAGGTCCAGTTTGATACATGCTTTATTATGGGTGTGACCCGGTTTTTCTAGGTTTGTTTAGGGCAACTTAGATTCCCGAGAGGTATTCAATGAAAGTCCTAAAAGTGTCTTTTCCCTAGCCAATGAGAGTTGATGTTAAGGTGGAAAGTTGTCTTTGTGAGCTTGCCTGATTAATCCTTGTTAAACTTTAAGTTTGCAAATGAAAGTTTTGCTTGACTTATTGTTTGAAAAGTAGTTCAACACCATGAGAATGGGTTGATCTATTTTCATGTCTCATGCCCTAGGATGGTATATTATTTTTGTTCTTCAGGAACATTGAATTGTTTGTTATTCCTTGGATCGTTTTCCTAGCATAAGATGCATTACCTTTAATCATTTTAAATTTTTCTTGTTTTAGTTTCATTTGCATTTACTTAAATTGTTTAGATTCTCTTTGTTTAGCTTAGATTTGGTAACAATCATTATTTATCTCTCTAGCTTAGTTCCAATTACTCTCAATTCTACTGGGTTGGTTCCAAGTTCTATATGCATTCATGCTTATGATGACAAGATTTTTTGCATTTGTTGTATTTAATTGAATGTTTTGTTTGAGAGTGTGATGGTAGACAACAAGGGTACCACGAGGAGTGTATGAAGGTAGTGAAGTATTCAAGAGAAAGTGAACTTTGTAGGCGACAATGGGAACACCAATCTTTTTTATAGGAGCAACAATGTGGAAAACCCACAAGATCAAGTATATCCTCCCAAACCACCTCAAGGGCAACAACAGTATTGATGCGGCGCAACGTGGATCTCCAAATGGGATGATGTCTGAGGATGAAGACGTCATTGAGAATGGATCGGATGGATGTATGGAGGTGGAAAACGTGTTGGTGGAGGGATGAATTTCCTTAACCTATCAAACATGTTCGATCGATAGGTACCTTGCTCAACTCGACGATCACAGGAACCAGAGAGTCGAGACTCTGCTTCACAATGACTTGCGAGAATCATTGGAGCAATCTTCTAGGAACAGAATTCGAACATTCATTTGAATAGGGTTTCATGAGAAAAGTCTCTTGTTTCCTTAATTCATTTAATAACGGCTAAAAAACAAACCAATAAGGATTACAATATTTATAGGAATCTTCAAAGAGAAATTATAATTCTAATGGGCCATTGGCCTACTAGTTTATTTCCTAAATAATTAAAAGAATAAAATGGATTATAATTGATGAGGACCTCAAAGGTGAAGTTCCTCGAATAGGATTCACGAAAATACCTTGGTGAGTTAATCTTTGTGAATTTTTATGGCCTCATGGAATCGATCCTTTTAAGGCTTTAGCGTTGGTTGTAGAAAGAGGTGATGAACACCACACAGTTCGGTGGTTGGAATTAGCCCTTGGTATTCGGTTTTTGGTTTTGATTTCAGATTCAAGTCAGACCGGTCAGGTATTCGAGTTTACGAATTTATTACCTATTAAAGACATGTTACTATTCAGTTTGGGTCGTTCGGGTCCAATTAGGTTCGGGTAATACCCAAAACTACCAAAAAATCAAGAAAATACCTTAAGATATTTGAATTTTTGGAAAATATCAATTTTTTAAAGAAAAAAATTATCCAAAAAGTATTAAAATACTTAAAAAAATACTCAAATACCTAAATATCCAAAAAATACTTGAATTTATACATGTATTCGGGTAATTGGTTACCCATTTGAGTATCAGTTTGGTTTCAGATATTACCTCATACCCACAGGTCCAAACAAAATGGACTCATTGTGTATTTTTGGTTTTGGGAAGTACCTGATACCTGAAATTTTTTAATTGGTTTTGGTTTGGATTTTGGATATCGAATTTTATTCCCATGGCTACTTGGAATCATGATAAGCCCGGTCTGATCTACTCAGGAATCCTCAACTGAGTGGTCTCATGAGACTGCACAACCACCTCGTAAGGAGTTATGCAAACTACCTAAATTGGATCTCGGGCCTCATATAGTTTTGCAACCTAATGGAGTTGTTGATGGAGTTATAGAGTACAAGGTGAAGAGCAACAAACATATCCCAAGCTATTTGCTAAGATCAAGAAATTTCTCTTCCCAGAAAAGCCCAAATCAGAATTGTCAGGACCTTTCAGCACTAAAATGGTTATGCTTTGTGGAGCTACCACTTTGGTTAGCAAGGACAAAAAGGATCTTCTAGTGCATGGGAAGAATATAATGCTTTACATGGTTGCTTAAACCAATTCAGAAGGAACCTCGATTCCTCTCTCTGAACCATCCCAAATCTGATAGGTGTGAGAAGTTAAGCTTAGTAACTCAAAACAAGCGCACTTGGGAGGAAGTCCCACGATATCTTTGTATATGTTCCTCTAAGTTTTGGTTGTCTTCTTGTTTTAAAGGTTGAGAAGTCGCATGAAAGGGCTGCAACCATGAGATGAGTAGGTAACAAAGGATTTGCACTAAATGCACAGCTCAACCTGTTACATCGAGTTGAGCACTTCGAGCGCATTTCATATCAAAACACGTCTAGGTCAACCACTTACACCAGTCATGCCAGCCATCAAAATGAGCTCATTCTGAATCTTGAAAACCCAACTCGACCTTACACGTTGAGCTGGGATGGCGAATTGTGCAAACACTGAAGCAATGAAGCCTTGCACCACCATATTACGCTAAAGTAAGTGTAGATGTGTCCATTGCCTTCTATCTTGGTCCTCACTAAGGTACCAACTCATCCTTCCGTTATATGTACCATTGCATCATTTATCTTGTTTTGTTGATCTTGGATCTTTCTTAGGCTTTTGTTACACAAGGGACTGTTTAATTTAAGTTTTAGGGGAGAGTTCTAGATGTGTCCAACCATATTTTCTGTGTTCTTAGTTTCAAATATTTGCACCTGATGCATAGCATATCACTTAAGGCATAGAAAAACCATAGAAATTTGAAAATTTTGAAATATTATGGTCAAATTTTGAAAATTTTGTAGCTCGACCACTATGGTCAAATTAATCATTTACTATCTCATTTTCTCTAACTTTATTTCCCAACTCGATGTACATGGTTGAGCTGGGCATCCGAAGGATTCAGCCTTCACCAGATATCCAACTCGAGGTCCCAAATCGATGTACATGGTCGAGTTAGGTATCAAAAGAGCCAGATTTCCAACTAAACTACCCAAATTGATGTAGGACTCGACCAACGTGGTAGAGTTGAGCAGAAAAAGAGCCAGATTTCCAACCAAACTACCTAGCTCAACCTAGAAGTCGACCAACATGGTAGAGTTAAGTATTAGATGTGCCAAATTTGCAACCAAACTACCCACCTCGACCTAGTACTTGACCAACAAGGTAAGAGTTCAGAAAAAAAAAGATTTCCACCCATACTACCAAGCTCGACCTAGGACTCAACCAACATTGTAGAGTTGAGCATAAAAGGAGCCATATTTCGAATCAGATTACCCAGCTCGACCTAGCAGTTAACATGCTTGGTCGAGTTGGACACCTTCTGATCATTCTGTTGACTTTTTAGTTTGACATTTTTAGGGTTAGGTAAAGAAGATTATAAATACCCCCTTATGACTAAAACCCCTACATGTACACGTTTTTGCCTCTTTTGTTCTTGGAAAAACACCACAAAACTCTCTCTATCTTAGTATTCAGATTTATGATTTAATGTTTAGTATTTGTTTTTGATTTTTATCTCATCCTTTTCATCTCTTTATGCTCTTTTAAGTTTATGTTGTTTATTTCATTTTTGGGTTTATGTATTTTTCTATGATTTGTGAGTAGAAAACTACGATTCTTGTGGATGGATTAGATTAATGTGGAATCCTTGATCTTCTAGGTATCTAAGCTTCGATTTGAATAGATCTCTTCTGTTTTAGTGTACTTAACACTAATTTCTCTCTAGTTTGAGATTAAATTCTAGGAATTTTCACACCCGCAATGTGTTTGTTGAAATTCTTGAACCAACTACTTTAAGAGATTTACATATTTCGCATAAGAGATTAGTTGTATAGAGTTTTTATTGGCTTTACTAGACTGAATCTTAATGCTTGCTTTGTTCTATTTTGCCTATGAGAGTAGGGTCTCTGAAAATAGCTTAGCTTTAGATCATTTGTCATGAGAGTGAATCTGATTGTTTATTAGTCCATTGTCTAGAGATCACCGCTGTTTGAGTTTTGTTAGGCATCTATGGTAGATGTAGGAGACCCACTGATCCATTATTCACATCCTTAAGACCACTTCATCATTCTGATTTCCTTTTGCTTCTTGTTATACGTGCTTTCTTATTGCATATCACTTTGTGTCTTGTTTAATTCAGACTTGTTTGCTAATATTTTCACTTCCTTATGTTTATTAGGTTGCTAGTTATTCACTGAATCTACTTGGCATGAATTAGATAAGTCAAATCATATCATGATTGCTAGTGGTTGCACCTGATTGGATTGGCACTTTTTACACTAGATCAACTTCTTAGTACATTGTGATTAATTAAGTAGTAAATCCTTGTATCATTGAACACTTATCTTATTTAGCTCTTAAGTTTTTCTATGGTTTTCTATGTCTTTTCACGATGAAAAGAAGACAAAAGAGAAAGAAAGTATTTATAGATCCTCATGCTCGAGTTTCTCAAAGCTTCCATCATCATTGGATTGCTATCACTGCTTACACATGTTTTGCTTAATCAAATATTTGACTGGGTTCAAAGCTGCTCTTGGAACTGTTTGCTTCACCTAGACTCGGACCTGCTTACATAGCTACCCGCTTAAGCAACTTAGTGCTAACTTTCAGTTCAAACCTACTTCTGCAGCTACCCACTCACGCATGTACCTCTTACGCAGCTATTTATGGTCGAGGAACAAAAAGATATGGAAATAACGAAGCTTATATGTTTGATTTAGAAATCATGTATGTGACTAGCTCCATACATCCTACCAAACTAAGGCGGATAAGATGGCACTAGTTGCAGAATATGATCTAGAAATAGCCTACTATTAAAAATAATCCAACTTGTTCGTTTACATTCTAGGCCATACTTCTAGTTCTGCGGACTTATCCAAAATCACTTAGACAGTTTTACGAAATATAAGTTTTATAATTTTCTCCACTTTGAATATATTACTCCTCGAATCTATGATTTAGGTGTGCTAATCCATGGTATTCTCCTTTATAGATATCTCTATTTCTAAGTGATCTCCTTGTTTTCTCCCTTTGATTCACCTTAATTTTTTTTTATGGATTCGAACTCCTATTCATTCGAGTGTATTCTTTAAGGTCCTTCATGGTTTCGATCATGATTAGTTCCCTATTTTTATGGCACATTCTTAACATTAAGACACGGAAAATGTTGTGAAATTGGTTTAGATTGGCACCAAGGTTAATCCACGAACCACGTAGGCTTTACCTTTCTGGTTGGCCTTTTCTTATACTTTTGTTACTTCATACTTAGTAAGTCGTTTTGGGCCTTTTTATTGGTGTGTTTAAATAGAGTTCATTAATGTTCTGAATTTTTTGATAAAAATTAATTAATCATGTGATTAATTAATTAACCTAGCTTTTAGGCCTAAGTTGTTGAAAGATTTTACCCATTTTTGAAAGCCCAACATGAGTGGTGCATCATGAAATGGATAGCATAATTCACTTAAGACTTTAGTCTTTTTTTTTTTTTTGGTTTTAATAAGACTCATGGTCCACTATTGTTATTAGGGTTTTCACTAGGGTTTCTCATATATTTTCTTTTTTTCCATTAAATAAAATCAGAGAGATTAAAAAGAAAACCCCAACTCTAGTCGTTCTCAAAATAACCAAATTTAAATTTTTGGTACATTACATTAGGGAGATGCGGCGATAAACAAGACGATTACAAGGCAATATCAAGATTACCCAAAATCTTTGTAGAAGTTTCGATTCTCCATGAGAATCTAAGAAGTCTTGATGTTATCTATGTATCTCTCTGTCAACACCTAGTGAAATTTGATCCTTTCCAGATCTCACAAGTGATCTAGTTTTTTTTTTTGGTGAAATCGAGATCTTGCGGAGATGGAGATTGCTAAATCTGGCCTACAAGGATTCTTATTATGAAGATATCCATGGATATCTACTATAACAAGGTATATTTATAAAATCCATATCAAAATCTTTTCTGGAGATTTGCCCCCGTGAATCGCATCCCCGCAGGTGGCGGAACCTTATGAGTGGTAGTGGAGCGGAAGGATTAGGGATTTAAGGATTCTGTTTTTGGTTATTTTGGTAGATTTGTTTCATCAATCTAAGCTTTGCGGCCAATCCCTACATGAATTTTCTGTTTTGGTGCATTTATACCCGAATCGGATACTTTCTGGCTTTGTCTATGTTGTTGATCCATCTATGATCCGAATATCTTTGAATGCAATTATTAGCAAGATTAAGTATTTGTTGAAATCTGATTTACCACCTAGTTGCATTATCCGTCAACTTGGTTCATGTTTAATGAGAGGTGATTGCTCTGAATTTGTTAAGGTTATGATGTTTTTGGGGAATTCCTCACCTCTCAAATGGTATCTTTTTTTTAGATTCTAGGTCTCTTATGATCTTCAATCAGTTAGCTATGATAATTCTTATTGGCATAGATGGAAGTAGGCTCATAGGACTATATCTCACTGCTAAGTTGGTGTATCTTTTCCTTTCCATCATTAGATATTTTCACTGCTGTGATCCTATGCCTTCCTCATGTTTGTAGGCGGATTTCTTTTAGGTTAAGTGTTTATAAACATTGCCATCCAAATCTTCCTTTCATTTGCATCATTATGAGCGAAATATGTTTGCTGGTCTCTGGTCATTCAGTGTATTATATGGTTTTTTTTCTTGATCATACCTTGATTATGATTCAATTCTGGTTTTTTGATTGGTTACAAATTTACAGCTTGCACATGAATCT
The DNA here is from genome assembly GCA_900406435.1 of Lepidium aucheri. Lineage (NCBI taxonomy): Eukaryota > Viridiplantae > Streptophyta > Magnoliopsida > Brassicales > Brassicaceae > Lepidium > Lepidium aucheri. Next base: position 35,592 of record OVBA01001455.1, on the reverse strand, counting down.
CGATTTGTTATTGTGGAATTTATGTAGCCGAATATGGTTTATATCAAATCATTATCAAATCATCTTAGGTTTAATGTTATTGATGCCAAATATTCTGCTTTTGATACTTCCTTATGATACCAAGTTAATTTCGTTGAGGAAGGAAAGGAAGTTTGCCCAGCTTTATGAAGGATTTTCAATGTGTAATTGTATCTTATGCATTAAGAATTGGCAAATCAGATTGATATTCCGTATGTTACTTGAGATTGAATCATCATGTTTTCACTCATTAACGATTCTGTTCACGATTTCTTTTGGGTTCTATATAATGTCTCTTATGTTCATGTCATTTGCTCATTTACTCAGTTTTAACTTTTCAATTTTAATTTCTACCAGAGGTACTTCTCTCTTCGAAGATGTCAGCTAAAACTTGCCAAACAAGCCTTGGAGGCAAGATCCCCTCCTCAAAAGCTGAAGATTAAGGTGCCGCAAATTGATAACTCTGCCTTGCTGTCTCAATGTTCTAAAATTCTTTCGGGAAGATGTCTTAATCCTCAATGTCAAGATATGGACACCTTCATCTTCATGATGCCAAAACTCTGACAATTGAAAGGTCGAGCTAATGGTTTGAATCTGGAAAATGGGTGGTTTCAGTTTGAATTTGAATCTGAAAGGAAGCTGCAACACATCTTGCGCTTGAGATCCAGTCACTTCGATGGGTGGATGGTGTCCTATGCACCATGGAAGCCGTTTTCAGATGCTAATTATCCACATACGATCTATGTTTGGGTCCAAATCACAGGGATCCCATTCGAATACAGCACTGAAGAGATATATAGATTGGTTGGAAGTTCCTTGGGACAAGTGCTGGAGATAAATGTGGACAAGAGGAGGATCCAGATTGAGTTTCCTTGCACAAAACCACTCGTGTTCACATCATTATTGGAATTTATGGAGGGTCAGGAGTCTCAGCTATTAATTGACTATAAATGGACCTATCCTGTGTAAACTCGTCGTATCTTTCTGACCGATTGTCTAAGTACCTTTAAGCCACAACCGAATAAAAGCTTGCTCTTGTAGCTATCTTGTTTCCAAATTTCACCTGATTCCATTAGGAAGAAGGCTTTCAAGGGATCGAGTAAAAAGAATCAACTTTCCTCCCTCGTTTGATGCACTTTTCTTCATTACTTTGCTCCACACTCATTTCTAAGCCTCCATTCCTCCAAAGTGGCTCCCAATTACCTACAAAAGACTCTAAATTGCAAAATGAGTGAAAACCTAAACTAAAGTTGATCAATATGGTTCCTAAACGGTGCAAAATGTATCAAAAGATGAATGAATAACTATATCAATATGATATATATCAAGCAGTATGTGGATATAAAAGGTATGCTACATAAAGCTATTCTCATAGGGCAGCAGCTGGCAAGAAGAGCCAAGTTAAAGTCTGGTTTTGGTAATCAGCAAAGCTCAAGGTCTGAATACAAAAGAGAAGATACGAATCAGTCCCACAAGACTTTTAAGCCATATACTGTGGCTAAGGATGATACTTCTTCAAGTACCAAGAGTAAAGGAGTTCCAGATACAGTCGCCAAACCGAGAAAAGCTCCTTCTTGAGATGTCACTTGTTGCAAATTTCATAGTTGTGGATATTATGCTAATGAATGCTCTAATACTAGAGTGATGATCCTATTAGACAATCGTGAATATGCATCTGGAGATGAACAAGAGCCTATGGAAGAAAGTGAAGAATACTGATTGCTCGATTTTGTAACAGCCAAATGGATATAACAAATGTGAACATCTAGTCATTGGAAGCACCTTAAAGGAGATGAATATGGAAACGATGACCCAGTGAGGGTTAAGGAACAAGAAGGATGGATTGGAGGCTAGCTGATATGTCCCAGCCACAAACAAAGGATTCAAACCCAATAGAAGTTTACACACAACGTTTGGCCGCATACAGAGATGACATACGTGCACTGTCTGACATGCTTCAAACACCTCCGAGCGAATCTGGTAAAATAATTGGATTAGTTGGATCCGTGATTCAATTTTTAGATCCTCGATTTTGAATAAGAACAAAGGAGTCTGGAGCCAAGAGATATGAACTTTACAAGATGGCCAATCTACAGAACTAGTAGGCGCATCGCGGCCAGAAAATGACTTGTCCAGCCTGACTGAAAGAAGGAGCATATGTTGTTCTACTTGGATGTTATTCTTGAGTCTTCTATGGGTCTAATAAGCCATAGGACGGATACGAATATCACAGGAGCTCTAAATTATGGATGTTACAAGTTGGCCTATCTGCAGTAAATCAGACTACACATCACGTCCGGAGATTGATATGCACAGCCCAATAGAGGGAATATTTGTGAGCCCGACCATTTGGAGCTTGTTCTAAGGTGTCTTATGGTTTTAACAACCCAAAGAACATAAGAAGAATCATTCGGAGTCTCAAGATACACTCACTTTTCCAGAATGGGTTGGGATGATTTCAGCAAAATTGTGTCTTCAAAATTCATCTAATGGAATAGATTAGTTGGCATCTTCTTGGAGAGTGTCGGATAATCTATGGTGGTGGTATAAGCTTTGCCTGGAATGAAGCAAGGAGGGTTAACATCAATGTCTTGCACAAGATGTATAAGAAGGAAGACCCGCTAGATGATTGTATGATCCGTAGAGAAACCACCATTTTGATTCGAGGACGAGTTTCTTCAAAGGGAGGGCTCTGGCAGCGTTGCACCATAAAACCCATGGATCTACATGCCTTAGCTCTGATGGGCCTTATTTCTATTTTTTTATTGAGTCAGTTCGAATAAGGCCCACTAATATTGTCCATTTTCTTTGGTTAAGAGTCTTGTTTGATTTGGCCCACTAGTATGACCTATTTGTTTCAGTTGTTTTAGTAAAGATTTAAAATAGACCCATGACCCATTCGATTAAGGATTTCCTTAGTTCTCAAGGAAGTGGCTATAATCTGTAATTCCCTTTCATGCTTGATTGTTGTTTGATAAATGTCTTCCAGTGAACGTAATGTGATGATATTTTGACACAAGATACACAGAAGAGTTACTTTTCAATTAGTGGTGGTTTCAAGAAATTTTGACACGCCGTCAAAAAGATATGACAATTTTTACTGTGTCGGGCCGAACCAGAAGCGAGAACGGCCATGACTAACAAACTATTTTTTGACTTAGACAGTCTTGATTGTGACTAGGAGAGTAGCAGGCCGAACTAGAAGGGGACTTGGCCAAGACCTGTTCCAAGACCTGCTATTTTTCCATTTTCTTCACTGGGATCCGATCCGGTATGTTCCGAGTCGACCCAACTTGTTTTGGAATACTAAAATCCAAATGTCTACGGGCTAAAAAAAATCTTTCATTTCATTTTAGTTAGCAATCTAGAGAGAGAGAGAGAGAGAGGGAGAATAGTTGGAGACTCCTTTGGATCATCATCTTCCATCTATTGATTTCTTATTCTCATTTCTTTTCTCTTTCACTATGTTTATGCTCAATATATTTTCTCATCATCTTTCATTTATTTTGTGCTTTTTTCATGTGTTTGATGTTTTCTTCTTGTTGTTCTTCCTCTTTGTTTCCATATTTAAGTAGTGAAGTGATATGTTGATGGTTTGGTAGATATAGGGGTTTGATGGTTGAATCTTGAGCATAAGTTGATATATCTATTGATTCCTTCACATAGAATGTTCTTAATGCTATATTCAACTTGATCAGTTAGATTTAGAAATTAGGAGTTTAATCGTCTTAGATGTATTCGATCAAATTTTTTGAAAGACTCTTTTGTGAGCTTTCTTTCACTAGCCAACGCAAGTTGATGCTAGGTTAGAGAGAAGTCTTTGTGAGGTTGATTAGAAATGCTTGATAAGCAAATGAGAGTTTAACTTCATTGATAGCCTAACAAATGGTTCAATGCCACGAGAGTGGATTGAGCTAGATTAGAAGTATCTCATGCCCTATCGTTTCTCAATAAGTCTTTAAGCATCATTGATTTTATTATCATTTTCCTTTGGTCAATTGCTTTGTCTAAAACCTATTGATAGTTTGTGCTTTGTCCTTGTTTGGGTGGCTTGTTATTTGTTTGTTTGAATTTAGCTGTAGTTTAATCCCCTCTTATCTATTGCTCTAGCTCAAGTTTGAATTCTTGTAATCATATTGTGATGATTCTAGATTTTTTGTGGATATGAACCTCAAGTGCTAAAATTAAACGATCGTTTATATTTGCTGTAATTATTTAATATTCGTAAAAAGCAAACATCAAGTTGGTGCCGTTGCCAAAGAATCTATGCAATTAGCCTTTATGATCTGGATTTGACTTTCGACTAGAGTTTTCCTTTATTTTATTGCTAACTTTCTTTGAGTGTTTGTTCATTTTCAAGGTAAAATCATAAGGGAGAAAGAATGAGTTCAAATTTTGCCTCCAGGTTGAATGCCTTTCTAGAAGCTCCTGTAAGAGGGATATATTTGTACCGCATTAGTTCTCTTGGTTTTGAAAGCTTATCGACTATTTAAGAAGGTCTTCCATATGGAACTTTTCTCAAGAACATCAATATGGATATAAAGAGAGATGCCAATCTTGGGACATGGAGTATGAACATGAGGAATCTTGTTCTTCCCCAATCTTAGACAAAGACATTCTCAACAAGTTGAAGCTGCTTTCGGAAGAACAAGAGAAGGTTAAAAAGAGTTTAAGCGTGTTTGGTTCCCATGTGTCTACTTGGGAACACAGCGTGAAGGATACAATCACTCATGAGAACAAGATGGATGAGAGTATGTTAATGGATGATCATGAATGTTCCACAATCACCTCTTCTACGCCAACAAAGCTGAAAGATTCGGGTAGTTCCGCTTTGCCTTGTGCAATTTAACCCGACGAGCATTAGTACTCGACTTGGGACGTCAATCGAGAGATACCAGCCTCTTGGGAGGAAGAGAAAGCCGAAACCCAACTATTGGATGTGGAGACAAGTTCCCGCTCTAGTAAAGAGCCCAATGAAATAGTGATCCACTTAGAAGATGAATTCCTACAAGAAGGTAAAGAAACTGTGCAAGAACTTGAACTTCCTATTGGTTGTGAGTTTGATGAGAATCTTGTGACAAGGTATGCAGATCCTTGTGAAGATTTTGTGGTTTTTGAATGCATGGGAAAGAAGAATGAAAACTCAATCTTTGAGAATGAGTTCTTAACTAAGGAACACATACATGTCAAACACATATTCAAGGAAGAAACAAAGATTGAAGAACCTATAGCGGAACAAGAGAATCTCATTGAAAATGCCTACAAGGAGGGTGATGAAGAGGACTCCTTAAAGGAAAAACCCTTTAGCAACCACCTTGGCATAATCTTCACCATGAATTGAGCATCCATGGAAGATACCATTCTTTGAGGAGGTTAGGATGAAATAATTTAGGGGATGATTCTATGATTACTAAGCTCATGCCACACTTCTCTCATGAAAAGTGAAAGGAGAGTCAAGCTAGTGACTTAAAACAAGCTCACTTGGGAAGAAATCTCATGGTATTCTTCTTTGTACATATATTTGATTCTCTTTGTTTGCTTAACTTTATGTGTGATTGGTGGACTTAGGTCATAGGAATTGAGCTTGATTGAAGAGGTTATAATCCAAAGCAAGGAACCATGATCAATGAGTTGGTGATTTCGTCAAAGCAAAACTGAAAGAATGACAAAAGAGGAGTAACGGCCGAACTACATGACTTCGCGGCGGATCCGGAACCAGTCGCGGCAGCAACCTGAGGACGTGTCCAAGGTGAATGTTTCATCTCTTTTGGTTCAATTGAAGTGATTTTCAATCCTGGTTTAGCTATACCAAAAGACAATACGTCTTCATCCTTATGAGTTTCAAAAAAAATCATACTCCTCACACAATTATTAACTTTATATTCTCTCAAACTTTTTCTTCTCCACTTTGAAATAAATCCTTTTCTCTTCTAATATTTGTTGATTTTATTCTTGTTGAAGTTAATCTACTACTTAGCTCTTTTCATTAACAAACCAAGATATGTGTTCTAAAAACGGTTGGATAAGCTCAAAAGAAGATAAACTTGGTGAACAAGTTTCTAACCATAAGAATTAGTTTGTTAGGATAAGGATATTCTCCAAGTTAGTCTAGGATTAAAAGGAACTAATCCTAATTATTTTAGGTTTAAAAAAGTTGTGTTAATGTCTATAAATACCTTGGTTGAGTTGTGACCAAAGGTAAGACTTTGAGTTTTTTAGTTTTGAGTTATTTTCTAAGCAATAAAAAAGAGCTATTTCTTGAATCAAAGTGTTCTTATAATTAAAGCAATTCGATCCTTCAATTGGTATCAGAGCAAACCAGGTTGATCCAAAAGAAGAAAACTCGGATTCAAGGACACAACAATGGGAGATGAGAAGCCTATGGAGTCGAAGGAGCTTGTGCCTTCAATGGTGGCATGTCCGATGCTAAACTCGACCAATTACACGGTTTGGTCGATGAGAATGAAAGTTCTCTTCCGTGTTCACAAAGTATGGGAAGTGATTGATCTACGAACATGGGTAGCTGAAAAGAATACCTAGCAATTTCCTTGACTTTCGAATCAATTCCCGAGAGTCTCATACTACAAGTAGGCGAACATGATTCGGCTAAACATATGTGGAAAGCTATCAAATCAAGACATCTTGGAGCTGATAGTCAGTAGCTAGATATGGATAAGGGGTGTCTGATTTCGAAAGGATAAGGATGAAAGATTCAGACACAATCGATAACTTCTCGGGAAAGTTATCAAAAATCACTTCCAAGACAGCGGCTTTGGGACAGAATATTGAGGAACCAAGGTTGGTAAAGAAATTCCTCAATAGCTTGCCTCGTCGAAAGTATATTCATATAGTGGCTTCATTGGAGCAAGTTCTAGACCTGAACAATACAACTTATGAAGATATTGTCGGTAGACTTAAAGCTTATGATGAAGGAGTTGTAATGGAAGAGAACGTTGATTGTGATGAAGAACTTATGTATGGAGAAGAACATACAAATTTGAGATATGAAAACATAAGAGGAAGAGGCAAAGGACGAGGAAGAGGTAGAGGAAACTTCGTCAAGTGTCCAGAATGAGAAAAAGGATCGATCACAAATTTTGTGTTTTCGATGTGATAAAAAGGGACACTTTGCTTCGGGTTTGTCCAGAACGAAAAAAGGCTTATGAAGAAGCTTATAAGGTTGAAGAAGAAGAAGAAACCGAAGACAAAGAATAAGAACTAGAGGATGATACACTTTATATGCACGAAATTGTGTATCTAAATGAAGAGAAAGTTAACCCTAAAAGTTTTTAGAATGAAAAGCAAGAAGAAGGAGTTTGGTATTTGGATAATTGAGCAAGCAACCATATGACGGGTGAAAAGTCTTTCTTCTCAGAACTAAACGATAGGGTTAAAGGAAGAGTTAAGTTTGGTAATGGATCTTGTGTTAGTATAGAAGGTAAAGGATCAATTTTGTTTGAAGGAAAATTGGGTGAACAAAAACTTCTAACCGATATATACTATATTCCGGGATTGAAAAACAACATATTAAGTCTAGGTCAAGCTATAGAACATGGTTGTGATGTTAGAATGAAGGAGAACTATCTCACACTACATGATTCACATGGAAGGCTTTTGTTCAAAGTTATACGATCAACAAATCAACTCTACAAGATAAAGCTCAATATAGGTCAATTGATTTGTCTACACACGAGAATGGAGGAGGATTCATGGAAGTGGCATGCTAGACTTGGGCAAATCGATGTTGAACATGTACCCGGGAACAAGCAGTGTGCGGACATCTTGACTAAGGCTTTAGCAAGAATCAAATTCGGAGAAATGAAAAAGCTAATCGGAGTGGAAGACCTATCGAAGAACCCTTTTGAGCTTAAGGGGGAAAATGTTGGATAAGCTCAAAAGAAGATAAACTTGGTGAACAAGTTTCTAACAATAAGATTTAGTTTGTTAGGATAAGGATATTCTCCAAGTTAGTCTAGCATTAAAAGGAACTAATCCTAATTAGTTTAGGTTTAAGAAAGTTTTGTTAATGCCTATAAATACCTTGGTTGAGCTGTGACCAAAGGTAAGACTTTGAGTTATTTAGTTTTGAGTTATTTTCTAAGCAATAAAAAAGAACTATTTCTTGAATCAAAGTATTCTTATAATTTAAGCAATTCGATCCTTCAAAAACTCCGTTTTTATGGACGCTTAAGCTCAAATTGAGTATTTTAGTTTGAGCTTGAATTTTTGGGTGATTTTTTTGTGATTTTGCTTGCTTTGTGATGGATTTGGGTTGCCCAACTTGATTAGTTAACAATTTTGAAAGATCGATTGTGAAAATTAAAATTTTTAAGAAGTTAAATTTTGGAAGACGTATAGTGACTAATTTGTGCACAATGTTTGAAAAGCTTGTGGGTTTACATGGTTTAATCTTTCCTTTGATGGTCCTAATAGTGATTTGATCCTCCATATTAATGGTCTTGTGCGTTTTTAACATTTTCACTTGGGAATTTCATTATTTGTGCCTAAGATTGTTTGATACTTAGAAAAATCTTGAATTCTTGTGGATCATGAGTTCTTGAGAATTGCTAATGTGTCTCAATCTTAAAATAATTACTTAGAAAGTGAACTGAAGTTTATAAATGCTTTAATGGTTTGTGATTTTCCTCTCTTGTCTCTGCCTTTACTTTTGTCCTTTTTGGCAACTTGTAGGACAATGTCGCCAAGGATCTATAACCAATTATCTAGTGCCGCCAAAACTACAATGCTCCAGCTCCAATCAAGGAGCCTCCATTGAATTGTGTGGTACCAAAATCACTTAATTGTAAATACTTTTAGTTTTCAATTTTTTTTTATAATTCTTTTGTGCTTAAGGTCAAGGTGTATTCACTAACATGATCATGCTATAATCATTAAGCCAGGTTCTTATCTAGGCAATATCATCATTGTTTCCTATGAAAATGCTATGCAAACCTAGATGTTCCCTGAAAATTCTACTATGTAAATGCAACTACATGCTATGTTGTTGTGTCTTTTTTAAAAAAAAATAATCATGTCAAATATTTGTATGCAGACTCAAAGAAAGGGAAAACAAAAAAAATCATATCAAATACAAATATATTTCCCCTTCCCAAAATTGCTTTCTTGATTTGATGTCAATTTTGATTTTATTGAACAGAACTTCGACATTGATTCTCTCACTTATGGCCTCGTGATGCATAACCATGATAACCAAATACATATTTTGCCACTCTTGTTAGTCTAAGTAGCCATTTCTTTTGATGATGGTGTCCCTACCTTGAACCCAAACCTTTCTTCGAAACTCTTTGTTAATTGTTAAGTGAGACATCTTCTTGATAATTCCTTTATGTGCAAAATATTGGAGATGAGAACGATAATGAGTAACTTCCATTATTTGCTAGCATTAGGACTTACATCAATAGGTGAGTTTATATTCATTTAATGATTGGGTTCTTGTTAGGATGAAATGAAATGGGAATTGAGAATTAAATGAAGGAATGATTGAACCACAAATGGTTATGGTTGTAGAGAAAAGAAGAAAAGGAAAAGAAAAAGGAATGGGTAGCAGCTAGAACTTGAGAATATAAGTGTATTTGACTATATTCCATAATGATTGAAAAAAATAATCCTCAAGAAATAAAAGAAAATCATAAGAAAAAATTGGTAAAGGATTAGCAAAGAAATAGCTTGTGTTCGGCTTTTTTGGGTACATAGAATTAAGAGCTATTTGTATAATCGGTTCAAATACGATTTCTCTAATTCGAGTCTTGTTTGGTTTGGGTTTCGGAGTTCTAAAACAACATATCGAAAATAATATGTCAAAATCTCAACATGGGTCAAAGAACCTAAATGAACACAAATTTAAAAAGATAATCAAATCTCATGTTATAGCATATGTATAATCCTAGTATATTTGATATTGCCTATACATATATATACATTATCTTATATATTTGTTTGATTTTCTTGAACTAATTATTTTTTTTTGAAATTTGATAATGATTATAAATTGTAGAGATTTCTGATAATTTTGATTGTATAGTTGTTATGATTTTATAAAAATCTGATATTCATATCAAAATTTATTTTATATGCCTTTAAAGTAAACTTTCGTAATTTAACTTTTGAAAAATGGTTTATATAGATTGTAATTTTTTAAAACTTCAAATTCGTGAAAACATTACCCTTTAATATATAAAATTATGATTATATCCGTGTGCTCTATTGCGCAAGATTTAAAATTTCCTATTTTGAAAAAAACTTACTAAACTTAATCAATAATTTTGTGTATTTATTTAATTATGTATTTGAAATATAAATAAGGATATAATGTGGTGAGGAAATATAGGAAGTTGGTGTTTTTGTTCCTTTATGTATTTGTGTGTCTTACATTCCGGATGATAGAAGAGTGTTGATATTTAAACTCAATGATTAAGATTTAAAACATATATTTCGGATCCAAACAATAAGCTAATTTTAACTTAAATTTTTTTTGAAAGCTAGACCTCTAATCACTTATTGTGAATGTAAAAAGCAAGTTTATCCAAGTCATTAAACTGGAAACCCAACCAAAACCAAACAGAATGAGAGGACCTAAATCCAAACAGGACCTTACAAATTACCCATATGGATCCTAAATTTATGTACCCAAAAAACCAAATTCAGACTCGAATCAAAATAAAATCAAGAACCAAATGAGTATCCGATATATTTATTTAGATTTTAAATTTTTAGAGTTTTACTTTTATTGATGTTGAATTTTTATATAAAAAATATTCGAATACGAACTTGATTTATACAAAACAGAACTCGATCCAAAAAATGAAAATACTTGATTAAGTCTTAAATCAAAAGAACAAAAACATTAGAATTGGTCACAAATCTGTGTACTCAAAAAATTGAATCCAAAGCCAAACCGCAACCGGATTCGTACCCCATATATTTTTATTATATTTTAGCTTTTTCAGATTTTTTTTCTATTTTATCTTTATTAATTTTGAAACTTTATATAAAAGTTTATTGAAACTCACCTTAAACCTATTTTAAGGGTAGTTAAGAATTATATGTTATTTTATCATATAGTTTATAACACGTTCAAAAAGAAATTGTAACCTACTTTGATATGTAAGACTAAGATTATACCCACGTTATAACGTGGGATTTGACTATTTTGATTTTTTTTTAAATCATATTCGTTAAGGTTATAAGACCCATGTTGATATTTTAGAATATTGTTTTCAAGATGTTGTTTATACTCTTAAAACTCGAACTAAAATTGATCCAAACTAGATGAACCAAACCTGAAAAAAATACTCAAATGGGTCATAATTCTATGTACCCGAAAAAGTTAATTTGAACCCAAACTCGAACCAAATTAGAACCAAATTTTAGTTATTTTGAGTTATTTTATTAAATCATTTTTAATTTTCAATTTTTATATAAAAATACACACATCCAAATTCGATTTATATCAAACCAAACTCTATAAGAAAATATATTTGAATATGACTTAGACTAAGATAACCAAAATACTGAATTAGATAAATAAAAATCGAAAATATATCAGAAAGTATCCTAAATCTATGTATCCAGAAAGTCGAATCTAAACTTGTACCGGAACCGAATCAGTAACTGATATATTTTTATTAAACTTTAGACTTTAAGTATTTCTTCCATTAAATTTCTATTATTTTGATATTTTTGTATAAAAATCTTTAACAAAATCTACCTTAAACCTATTTTAAAGGTTATTATGAACCTTAGGTTAATTTATCCAATAGTTTATAACACTATCAAAATAAAGCGTCTCTCACTTTAATATATAAGATTAAATCAATCTCTTATTACTCGATACTTAGGGTGTTGCAAAGGTGGGCAGGACATGTTGTGCACACTGAACACAACATCTGGAGGTATATACATATATCATAATTAGAACTTCCTTTAGATATAAGGATACAAGAAATCTTGATACCGATTTATGGAATGCCAGGGGTGTGATACTTTATGTAGCTGTAGGAGCATTGGAAGCTTTAGGTGCATTTCGTAAAGCAGAGCGACCAGAAACAGCAGCTAATTTCATTATAGCCTGCCAAGAAGCTCTTGGAGAGAGTTAGAGCATTAATTTAGAGAATGAAGATGTGATTGCAATTACTGAAAGCTATGCTTTCTATCAACGAAAGCTTCTGCATCTATACATAGATTCACCTCCATATTTCCCATGAGATCTAGTACATTGTCAGTTCTAATTAAGCCATTACTTCTTGACTATCTATTTTAATTGTCCCTGCAGAGATCAATAAATCTATATTTGTACGTATGTCTTAAAGGAATATGGGAATCATCTTCTTACAAAAGATAATGAATCCACGATTTGTACACAAGTTAAGTCAAAACACCGCTTTCCAGAACACCATCTGAGTTATTCCGATAGTCTAAATAACCACAACTATGGTTGAGAATGGTTGACCCGAATCAAATATTGGTTGATTTGGTCGAACGGATCTAAGCAGAACCGAAATCCAGATTGAGTATGGTATGGATAGGCTGAATCAAAGGTTGAGAATACTCAACCCAAGTCGAGTAGTAGACGAAGGAATCGGAATGTCATAATGACTTAGCCATAAACTAAGTCAAAAACTCAAATAGAAGTAGGTAGCTGCACAAACACTTAGCTGTATGAGCAAGTTCGAGCAAAAATTGGCAATCCTGAGCAGGTAAGCACTTAGTTGCATAAGTAGGTAGCTATGGAAGTAGGTCCAAGTCTGCGTGAAGTAGGCAGCTGCAAAAGTAGCTTTGAACGGAGTCAAATATTTGAATAGCAATGCACATGTAAGCAGTGATGGAAACCCAAAGACAAAGAAAGCTTTAAGTGCCTCTGCTATGCCGTGGAAGATATATACCCGTAAGCAGAGGAAGGTTGAAGACAAAGGAGCTGAGATGGCAAAATGATTGGTTACAACTAAGAGGAGTGACGTGGTGTTACTGAAGAAATATCGACGTTTATGCATTTTATTCATTGTAATTAGAAAATATAAGAAAAGAATAACAATAAGAAAAGAGAGGAATCAGTTAGTTGCAGGGAGAGAAGCTTCTACATATAGTTGAACAATCTCTCTGTATCGGCTCTCTCGTGCATTCTTTAAATTTGTATGAATCTCTGAGTTTTCTGAGTTTCTTTGAATAAGAATTTGAACTTCTTCTTCTTTAAACTCTAACAGCCTCGAGCATGAAGGTCTACAAATACCCTTCGTTCTCAATGTCCCAAAGAACGATAAGAGAGAGTATACGACTTCAAATAATGGGACTATATAAACTGGTTAATGGCCGAGTGTGCGCTCCTTAAAGAAGTACATCAATCTAAACTTTTTATCCATCCTGGGGCAAGAAGGATGTACTATGATATGGAAAGTTACTATCATTGGGTTGGATTGAAATGATACATGGCGAAGTAGGTTATTGGGTGCTCTACTTCCTCGTTAGTTAAGGTAGAACATCAAGTTCCTGACAAATTATTGCAAATATTACTAATTTTGGAGTGGTAAAGGGACATAGTAACCGTGGGCTTAGTGACTGGTTTACTAATGTGCAACAAAAAGATGCGATCTGAGTGGTCATCAATAGATTAATAAAGTCATCACACTTCATTGGATAAACAAAACGGATATATCTGATAGTTGGTCAAAATCATTGTGAAAGTGATCGTCTGGTTGCATAGAGTCGGCGGGTATAATCTCTGATCAGGATGCAAATTTCGTCTCAACATTTAGGAGAGCTTTTTAGAACAAGCTTGAAAAAAGATTATATACAAGCACGATGTGTTAGATGGCGGACGTAAGTGGGATAAGTGCTTACCTTCGGCTGAGTTCACATAAAACAAATAATATTTATGATGAAAGCATTGGATTGTCACCTTACGAGGCATTGTATGAACGAACTTGTAGAACCCCACTATGCTGAAGCACGTCGGTGAGCGGAGAATTTATTACCGGGATTTTTGAATAAACACTAATTTTTACCACTTTTGGGCATCATTTTAGGTCTTTATTTCTCATCATATGAATTTAACTTAGTCCATTTTAGCATAAAACATGTAATTTGTAGTATTGTTTTGGTTTTTTGGCACTTAACATGTTGTTAGGCTTTTCGAGTTAAAAATGCCTATTTTGGACATTTTTCAAAATAAAGAATCTGGAAGCAATGATATGGAAGCTTTGGGCCAAAAGTTTATTGTCAAGAAAACTTTGCTAGATACAATTACTTTTATGAGAGAAGCACAATTGACAAAATCACGAAGCATCAGATCAATCGATTCACTTACGAGATCGATCGATCCAATAAAGATGCTCAAGGCAAATAATTTATGGCGAATCACGATGCATATTGACTGATCTACTCATAGGGATCTATCAATCCAATCATATGACTTAATCAAAGAGTTGCAAATCTTTGGAAATAATAGATTGAACGATTAGACTTACAGATCGGTCGATCATTGAACAATATTCTCTAGAGTTTTTTTGTATCTTTTGTGGGTTATAAATATCCTTTTTAGCTTTCATTATTTGTTTAGTGAAAAAAACTAAATTTCATAGGGAAGAATCTTAATTTTATTACTGCAGAGCTAAAGGCATTTTAATTTATGTTATATTTCCCTTTTATTTATTTTATTTTTATTTAGGTTTGTGTAGTTTAGTAGTTGGGATATGGAGTAATAATATGATTTTGTCATAGTCTAACTAAATCAGATTTGTTGTTTAGGTTGAATGATATCATTAGAATTTTTTTATTTTATTTATAGTTATATGAACTTAATGCTGATTTTAGAATTGATCACCTTGAGAATATAATTATTGACCCTTGTGCATGTTAGCACGTGGTAGCTAAGGATCTGAATTCTATTAGTGGACCAACATATTCATGGACTTTCGTAGTGGAAGACTATGCTATGTTGTAAACGTACTGATCTGCATATATTCATGCAAGCATTTTTAGTATTGGGCTTCATGTTGGTAAACAAGAGGTGGGTCAGTCTAATTTAGATTCATAAGGGGTATACTCAAAGTTGAATTTTAGGTGATTTGATGGAATTTAGATTTTGAAAGATTTAGAAAGACTTAAGTGAGTTTTGAGAGTATTTAAGTTGATTTTGTATTTTTGTTTTTAATAATTTTTTGGTAATTTTGGGAGATTTATTATAAATCATATGGTAATTTAGGAGATTTAAAAGTTATTCTATGTGTTGGAATCGAGTTTTACAGTATGCATTATGCAGGAATTTGACTAATGCGCTGACCAGTTGTGGTCCAATGTTGATAAAAAAAAGAGTTATTCTACTTTTATAAAATCATATAATTACGATCTCAGCCGTGTAATTAGGGTTCTCCTTTATATAATTTTTCTGTATTGTTCTCCATCTGGGTTAAAAAGTCAAACACTCTCTAAATACAACCGACCAGAAAACAAAAACGAGTGAAGTTTGTGCTTAGAATATCATCAATCCTGAGGAACATAATCATCAAGCAACAAGTAGATCTGTAGATGATACAATGATATACAGAGAAATGATCGAAGACTTTAGGAAAGATAACATTTCTTGAATCATTACAACTGAAGAGTACAATGCCTTTTATAAAGGATGCTGAATACTCTAGAACAATGGTGAGTAATCAAAGATATAGCTATAAAGAAGCTTAATTGTTATCTAAAGTGGAGAGTGGAGTATGATTTGCTGCATATGTAGAGACTCTGTAACCTGTGTTGACGTTTCATGTTTTGATTTGATGGGCTTGTTTGGACTTTTCTCTTCTTGAACTTGCTGACTCCTTTAGGCTTTGGAGTCTTTGACTTACAGTAGATTTGTCTCAATCATCACATAAGACAATGTTGAGTGCAATATGTAATGCAAAAAGCATAACGCCTGAATCCCTGATTTAGTCTGAGGTCTTGCTCCTTCCAACGAGGGAAAAAACTGAGGTACTTTGCAGAGAACTCCAGATAGTTTCTTGCACATATCTCCATGTAATTGCGTTTCCATAACATAGCTTTAGCCAAAACATAGAGCACAAAGACAATCATATCATCAAAGAGAAAGAACATAAACATAAATTCCTCTAACATATATGGAGTCAGATGATTAATCAATAATTTTTTACTATACCCAAATACAATTCTAATAGAAGTTTTGACATGATCCCTTTGGGTTAAGTAACGTACTATAGTTTTTGGCTCTTAGACCACCTATATTGGAAAATTTTAGGAAAGTTTCTTAAGAATAAAAAAATAAAATATATTGAAAATGGAAATGAGAGAAGGAGATAAGTCTCTTAAACAAGAGATTTAAGACCACCTCCAACAATAAGAACCCCTCAGGGGTTCTTAACCATGATTCTAATGTAAATTATGATTTTATAAAAGTTAAAAACCTTATTATGAGTTTAAATTTCCTTCCTCCTCCAATAGTAAAACCTCATTAGAGGTTCTTATATAAAAAAAAAATTGGTTGACATTAGATTTATCATTCATGTTAATGGTTGACAATAGGTTCATAAAAATGCTTAAAAAATACTAATCTATGAGATTCAACAAAACCTCCCTTGAACTGAACCTTCTCAAGTGATCAGTTCACAATCTGCATTCCAAAAGCTTCAACGTCCAAAAGAACAGCACCATCTCACCATCTTGTTCATAAGTGATCTCCTTACAGACTCTTCCCATCCAAATGACACAAACTCCATTGTACCCAAATGCTGCAAACAAAAGGAGATCAAAAGTTTTCATTGATGATGAGCAAAAGATCAAATCTTAAACCAGAACAAATGAAGGAAACTTCTGCAATTACGAACAGAAGACAATAGATCAAATCTTGAACCAGAACAAATCAAACAGATTAGTGAATTCAAAAACAGATTCACGAAACTTAAACTGAAACAGATTACATTACAAATACATGTTACATTACTACAAAAGCCAAACAACAAGAGTCGGATTTCCTGCAGAACATGATATGACAAGTATAAGCTTATGTGATAGTAACTTATATATGACAAAAGAACACAAAACCAAATGAATTGCATTAAGATGAAACTCACCATCTTAGTTTGTCATAAGAGAAAACAATGTAATGGTCTTTTCTGGTGGGGGTCCAGCTCTGCTATGGCTCAAAGCCGTGCTCACTCAGCAGTCTCTAGAGGTTACAGCCTTCACTCTTTCTTTGAGCCATTGGTTCTCAGGCGCCGTTGCCATGTTGACTGGCTAAGACCTGAACCATTGACAAGGAATACATTTCAGCTAAAATTCAAGTTAAAACATTCAACGACTCATAAACATTCAACTACAACACAATCACCACTGACCACTTCCACTACCTAAAGAGAGATAAAAGCAATGACTCAATAACCTTATCTTTTTTTCATTGAAGATCTGCAGCTTTCAACTTTCTCTTGGCTTCATCTTCCATCATGATAGCATTCCGTACAACGAATTTAGCAAGACCCTAATATAATAGCAACCAATGTCATTAACTTTGTTCAACAACGTAGTAGATCATATATTCCAGTAATTTCCAATCAAAGAAATCCAAAATCTGATCAATAGAATATGCTAACTCATGTTTCTACAATTAATCGCTAGGCAATAGTAAAACCAACATAAGTCCATTAGCTTAATATGCTAACTCATGTTGAAACACTCACATTTTCAACGAGCTCCAGACCCAAGTATTTTAACTTTTCCCCATCAGAATAATGAACTGAACCGATCAGGTTGTTGAATTTGTCAACGCCTTCAAGAACAATGCGTACCTGGAATATCCAACTTGTCTTTCTCCCTTCTTATCCAATTTTGAGCTCCTTTATCTTCAACTAAGCGTGTATGAGACACATTATTAAACCTGCAAACACAAATGCATTAGTAAAGTTACTAACTTTGCACTGAATCCGGATCGAACCCGCCTATTTCAAACGAGTCTGACATAGCACCATTCTCGTCAACGATTTCCGTTCTCGGATGTGGTGAACCAACTTGCCAAGGTGAATACGACGGTCCGATTAGCAGAACTCGCCGCCGAGATGCTGATTTACACACATCGCCCGCTGTCAATTGGAGAGGAAGAGGATAGAGATATATATCGCCAAAAATCACCATCGGAAAAAAGAAAAATGAAAGGCTATCCAATAAAAGATCTACACGTATGGGATTCTTAAATTTTTTAAAGTCTCCTAATTAAGAAGTTCTACTATATTAACCTTTTTTTTTTTAATTTTTATTGTCTAAATACTAAGAACCCATCTTAGCAGCCTCCTTTGAAGGTGCTCTAAGAGATTACAACAAGAGCTCTTTTTCTACTTGTCTTTCGGCTATTGACTCATTTCTTTTTTTAGAATTAATATTTAATTACAAAAATATATTATATTAAAATACTTGTTTTTTATTGTTAAGTATGGATAGAAACGCTCTTAGTTGTTTTTGCAAAGATATTAACAACAAGGTCTCTTGTTCATTCCCAATTTTATCAATAAGACAAAACCACAATAAAATGCAGAATCTAAATTGCCAATAAAATGGGGAGATACAACTACTAAAACTTAAAGTCCGATTTAATTTTTAAAGATATACCCAAAAGCATCCGACAATGACGAAACAAAAGTAGAAAAAGAAGCAAACCTCAGATGAATTATTTAAGTAATCGAGTGATAAAGATTTCAAATCCCAGTTTCTCTCATTACTGATTCATCATGGCACTCAAAAGAAAAGGCAACTAGATTTCATTGGCTTTTCTTATGTGACGCCGGCGATTCTTTCGACCGTAGAACAATATGTAACTTTTGACCACAGCTTGTGAGTAGTAAGTTGAAGACGAGAATATCTTTTTTCTTCTTTTCAAATCACACTTTAATGGATGAGTTTTGGAAGTTTATTTTTTCAACTAAAAACCTATTCAAAATCTCCTAAAATCATGTAAAGTAGTTCTCTTGAACACAAATCTTATATTTTGAAAAACACGAGATTTCATACGATTTTAATAAATTATGAGTTGAATAACAAGAGGTTGTGAATTATTTAAAGTTTTGTATAAATTATTAACTGAATAACAGATTATTTGATATATAATTTAGAAATCATTACTTGAATAACAAGTGATTTAAGGAAAAATCAAATCACCTAAAATTCAATTTTGAATACACCCCATAGTTAAATAATGGTGCTTAAAACAATAACTTATTCAATAGTTTAATTTTGGAAAGTCTATTGAAAGCTGAAATTACCCTAGACCCCAATGTTTTACACTACAACAATACATAAAGTTTACAACTCCAAAATATGTTTCTAATTCGTTGTAAACGGGGTTTACAATAAATTAGGGACGAAACGATTTTCGTTATGCTCAGATCGTCGTAACAGAGAATTCGTTGTAAGTTCGTTGTAAAATTTCTAAAACTCCAGATTCGTTGTAACTCTGTAAATTCGTTGTAAAATATTGAGTGCGTTGTAAATTCGTTGTAAAAATAAATGACGTGAATGCGTTATAAATTTAGCAACGAATTAACATCGTTTATTTTACAACGAATTTACAATTACTATTAATTAACTACGAATTAGAGACTACTCAATTTATAATGAAGTTGATATGAAATATTTTACAACGTATTCGAGATATAACTTTTACAACAAAATATGGGTGATTTATTTTACAACGTATTCGACCATAATTTTTACAACAAAATAGGGACGACTTATTTTACAACTAATTAGAGACGTATCTTTACATCGAATTAAGGACATAATTTACTAATGAATTAGGGACAAAAATTATTTTTAAAAGATAAAGTTAAAATATTTCATGATTTATAAATTAGTTAAAAATTTTAAATTTTTAAATTTTAAATTTTGATTTTATGATTATTTATAAAATATTTTAAAAGTTTTTACAAAAATATTAAAAATACAAATATTTATCGTAAAATTTCATCATACAAATCTGCACTACATGCGTCTTGCTCCTCAGCCACTCGTTGGTTTAAATCGACATCCTACTGGGTCGAAGTTTGGATCCCGAGTGCTTGACGTCTACGCTCCAATGCCTCTATCTGATATGGATTGCCCGCAACTAAACTATCGAACATAGACTCCATTGCTGCAAACTACTTAGCCATCGTTCGCTTTAGTTCTGCTACTTTGTTTCGTGAAGCTGTCAACTGAGTACGAAGAGAGTTTTCCCCTATCCAAGTAGAAGTGACTCTTGGGACATCTTGGGCGGATCCAACTCTAAGAATTCCTCCTTTCTTCTTCACATCAATCTGGTAAAAACATTAAGCATGTTAGTATTGATTATATTACCATAAATTAAACATTAAAATTAAATACTTAATAATATTTATTAACTAATTACCTATTTATAAATGGAGTCTACTTCTGAAGTGGTCAATTCCACAGGAGTACCATATAAGGTTTCCTGGGAAAGCTGAGTCTGATGCTCCTAAACAGCAACTACAATCTTGTTGTGTAGCTTCTCCGATCTAGCGTCGACGAAAACACCAAACTTGGTCGTATGAGTCCGCTCAAACAAATCTGGACAAGAAGGAACATGTCCTAACTCTTCAGCCTAAAAATTATAAAATTTAGTTAAATATCTAAGTAACTAAAAATTAAATAAACTAAATATTTTAATTTTAAATAGAACAACTTACCATATGTAGAGCGACTCCGCCAAAAGGAGTCTGCCCAGCAGTGTGAGGCATAGAGAGCTGAAAACTGCCTAAAGCAAGCGTGTTACGAGAAGCATAACACTAAGCGGCTTTCTTCAAGGAGTTGGGGTCTACACAATAATTCTTCAACCCATCCTAAACTGCGGCTATCATGAAGGAAGGTTTGTCGTCATCTCCTTTCACCTCCTAATCTATCTTCCAATCAGAGACAGTGTTAACAAACCACTTCATGGCTTTCTTTTTAAACTCTTGCTTGATGGTCTTGTTGATGGAAACGTCATAGTTCCAACGTTGCTGTTAAAAAAAGAATTTAGTATTAATTAAATAAAATAAAGTAATTAAAATTTAAAATTTAAAATTACTGCGAAGATCTTAAACCATGTTACGCGAATGTAGTGTGGTGTCAATTTCCATTTAGGGATCACCTCGACAAAAAACTCTTGATACACTCTGTAATGCTTCGCCCCACTTTGCTATCCATATGAAACCTGAATTTCATAAAACAATTATAACTATTAAATATATAATTTGAAATAATTTTAATTTTTAAATTTTAAATTTAATAAATAGGGTAAAATTAATACTAAATAGTTAACTTACCAATAAGTACCAGAAGGTTGATCGATATGCAATACAGGGAAATTCCTGTGATTTCTATTCATGAGAATATTCTCCACCCTATACTGCACATGGGGTGCATCCGGTGGTACCATGAGATCCGGCTGAACAGCTCCAGGAACTGGTGTAGGATCGACGGGCTCATCCGATTGCTGCTCTAGTAGTGGCTGTGAATGAGTAGGACAGTTTGTGACTGTGTCTCAGGTATCGCCGAAGAAGTCGACGCTCCATCAGAGCCAAATGACGAAGACATTCCCTGAATGATATCGCTGTAGTGGACTCGTCGTGTATGCTTACGGGGAGACATAGATATATCTCCAATATGACCTTATTAATTATCTACAATAACAGAAAAATCTTAATTCCATCCTAATTTCTAAATTCCATCTATCCTAGTTCCATCTATTCTAATTATATATATCCTAATTATATTTAACATAGTTCAATATAATCAAAGTTAAAAAGTAGAGAGAAGGTAGAGAGTACCTTAGAGGAATTGTAAAGAGAAGGAGGAAGTGGCAACTGAAATGGGATTCTCGCTGAGTATATATAGGATTTTGGTTGCATCATAAACGCGTTGTAAAGTGGCCAATGCGTTTACGATGAACGCGTCTTTTACAACCCGTTTACATCGATTTCATCATAAACGTGTTGCAAAAGATGTGTTTGTCATAAACGCGTTGTAAAGTGGCAACGCGTTTATGATGAACGTGTCTTCTACAATGCGTTTATGACAAAATCTATGTAAATACGCTGTAAAAGACGCGTTCGTCGTAAACGCGCTGGCCACTTTACGATGCGTTTACAACGCAACCATAAACCCTAAACCCTAAACCATATTTCGGTTTACAACGATATTTTGGTTTTATGGTTTAGGATTTAGGGTTTGACGTTGTTAAAATTGTAATGTCGATTTGTAAAAATTCTTAGAAATCTATTTAATCATGTTGTTTTTCGAACTTCTTATTGAAATTCGAACGTATAAGAATTAGAATTCATACTTATAAGAACTAATATTAGAATTCATACTTATAAGAATTAGAGTTCAACAAATAAAACCAAACTTATAATTTTGATAACCCGAACTTAATCTCAACAAACCGAACTTTATCATAACACACCAAACTTAATCAAAGGAAATCCAACTTAAATTAGACAAACTGAACTTATAATTTGTGGGTTTACATAACCGAAAATTTGTTGTAAACACGTTGTAAACGGACAAATGCATCGTAGAAAAGAGAAAGTTTATAAAATATAAAGAATGTTTCAGAACTAAAATTCATTAAAATGTTATAAATTTAATTTTGTAATATTTTATCAAAATTTTATAAAATTAATTTAATCCTCGGTAAAATCGTTGTAAACGCTAGACGTCATAATGACGTCGTAAGATTACAACGATTTTTACAACAAAATATTGGTTTTTGTCGTAAATCGTTGTAACGTTAAGACGTCGTTACGACGTCTAGTGTTTACAACAATTTTACGAGGATTAAATTAATTTATAACACTTTGATTTAGTTTAAAATTTAAAAAAAGGTTTAAAAGTTTTTTAAAGTTTATAAAACTTAAAGAATGTTTGAAATTTAAAATTAATTTGTAAAATTTTGAATTAATGTTCGATATATCAAATAAAAAGTTCCATGATACATTACTTAATATATTTCAAAACGTTATCATACAATCATTCACATCCCTCATTATTACTATATTTTCCACTACCTTGATCATCACTTTCATCAAAATTCATCACGTTCCTCATTGGCAGCATCATTAGGGACATCGTCGTACTCTCAGTTTTGCGGATCAATTAGCAAAACTTTCTCTGTAGCTTCATCGGGTGCATGTATAGCCGTGCATGATTCTTCTTGCAAGGGTAAATCTGCATCTCCACTAATTTGACCATGGGGAGTGTTAATAGCCGCCAACCAAGCGATTCCAGATTCTTTGATCCTAGGATATGGAATAAAGCTAACTTACTCTGCGTGTGATGCTAAGCAGAACAACTTAAATTTGTTGTATCTTCTCCTCGCATTTACATCCACAACTCCAAATTCGCTGCATCGAACTCCTCTGTTAACTACAAGATCAAACTAATCACATTTGAAGAGCACGCATTTTAGCCCAACTAATCATACAAATTCCACTTCATAAATTTTTTTCAGGATACCATAGAAATCTGTTTCACCCTTCAGAAGTATATATGAGTGTGCCGTGTGACGGTCTTCGGGACTACTTCACCAAACTTCTTTCAATTTTCCACTGAGTTGACCAATAGAGCGGAAGGTATCACGAACTCCTTCTACTGCATAAGTTGGGGCCACTCCACCATCATCGTATCTCCTAGCTGCTCTTTTTCGTGTGTGAACGGTGGGTGCAAAATAGTACAATGTGAAGTTAGAGGTTTTTCTGTCATACTACCAGCGATGATTGACCTTTCCACTTTTGCCAGATTCTTTGCTTTGCCTTTCAAATTTTTCATAAACTACTCAAATGGATACATCCATCGAAAATGAACCGGTCCAGCAAGTAATGCTTCATGAGGAAGGTGAACTGGGAGATGTTCCATCACATCAAAGAATAAAAGAGGAAATATCTTCTCTAAGTTGCACAGTAAGATCGGAATATTCACTGAAAGTTATTCTAAACCTTCTTTTGTGAGTGTTCGTGCACATAAATATCGAAAAAGGCCCCAATACCTACAATATATAAAGCACATATAAAAGTGATATATATATATATTAATTACTTAATTAGGTTAAATAATTACTTGTAAGTGCTTCATGTACATTTATCGGAAGCAACTCGGCAAAAGCAAATGGTAATAGCCGCTGCATGAACACAAGACAGTCATGACTCTTCATCCCTGCAACTTTTGCCCTTACTCAACACACGTGGAGAGATTCGAAATATATCCATCAGGAAATTTCACTTCTGATGACACCCAACTGAATAACAATGTTTTCGTTTCTGATGACAACCTGAATATGGGAACAGGAATTTTTCCAACGTTTTTCATGTGCAGCTCACATCTAGCACAAATAGGTGGCAAGTACTTTACAACGTATGAAACTAAATATAAATACCTAATTGCACATTTCATCTTTAACTTGTTGTAAAGACAAATCATCGTAAACAACTTGCAAAATTAAAACTTTTTTACAATGAAAACGATATTTGGAGACATTTTTACGACGTAATTAAGATTTAAAAAAAAACAAATTTGAATCACGAAAAACCTGATTACCGAATTTCTAAATTCGTCTTTAAATCGTTGTAGATAAATTTCGTTGTAAGAGTGTTGCAAGTTGGGAACGTCTTTACAACAAATTAGCTCTGACATGTTAAAACGTCGTAAATTTGTCGTAAAACAGCTACTTTTTTACAACAAATATTATTGTAAATTTAAAACACTTTTACAACGAATCCCCATTTCATCGTAAAAGTGTTGCAAAAACATCTCTAATTTCCGACGTTCCTATTTTGTTATAAAATGATGTTGTTAAATTATACTTTCATGTAGTGTTAGTTTATTGAATTATACAATCATTTATTTTTTTATTAAATTTATGCAATTTATTTTATGTTATCTAAACTTATGCAAACAGTTAAATATTTAAAAGTTCCAAATACCCATATAGAATTGATCTTTGCAAATCTGTTGTTTTAGCCTTTTTTCCATGTGGATTCTATCCGATTGTACTATATTAACATTTATCTGTACACTTACGGTGGTGTATGTTGGGGTAAAATCTTAGTCACATCAAATTGATGAAGGATACGACATAATAGATCAAACTCCTAAAGCTTACTATGAATGAAGCCTAGAATAGGCAGAAAAGCTATGTGGACAAGCCAAGGAAAAAGCTTGAGTTCATAGTTGCGGATCCATTATATCTTAAACCATTCATTCATACGAGTAAGGATTGATAGGCTTGATCAGGTAATCTAGGTCAATAATATATAAGGCCATATAAGATTCTGGATAGAATAAGACAGAGTCACCTATAAGCTAGAACTACCAATTGAACATCAAGTATTTCTGGCGCTGGGTGGCAATAGGATAGGAACACTCAACCTTAGACCGCGAGATCTAAGGGACCATCTACCTATAATAGAAATCTATGTTCACGATGTAAAGCGTTTGGCACGTTGGAACTAGGCTTAATGACATCTAGAGTTCTTGATCATCTTACGCTAGAAATAACGACTAGAATTAGGGTTTTGCTATTATTTAATTTAATAGCAAAAGAAACAAATATATGAGAAATCTAGTGAAAATCTTAATAATAATAGTGGGCCATGGATCTTATTAAATCCAAAAAAAAGAAGAAAATACTAAAATCTTAAGTAAATCATGCAATCCATTTCATGATGCGCCACACATGTTGGCTTTTAAGAAGTGGATAAAATCCTTTAACAACTTGGGTCTAAAAAGTAGGTTAATTAATTAACCACATGGTTAATTAATTTTTATCAAAAAATTTAGAACATTAATAAACATTATTTAAACACACCAATAAAAAGGCCCAAAACGGCTTACTAAGTATGAAGTAACAAAATTATAAGAAAAGGCCAACCAGAGAGGCAAAGCCTATGTGGTTTGTGGATTAACTTTGGTGCCAAGCTAAACTAGTTTCAAAACGTTTTCCATGTCTTGATGCTAAGAATGTGCCTTAAAATAGGGAAATAATCGTGACCAAACCCACAAAGGACTTTAAAGAAAAATTTACGCTCGAAGGAATACCAGTTCGAATCCATAACAAAAAAAGTAAAGGCAGATCAAAGGGAGAAGACAAGCCGATCACTTAGAAATAGAGCTATCTATAAAGGAGAATACAATAGATTAGCTCATCTAAACCATAGATTTGAGGAGTAATATATTCAAAGTGAGGGAAATTATAAAACCTATATTTCATAAAATTGTCTGGGTGATTTTGGATAAGTCCGCGGAACTAGAGGTATTGCCGAGAATGTGCGCGAACAAGTTGTATTATCTCAGATGGTAAGCTATTTTGAAATCATATTCTGCAACTAGCGATGTCTCGCTTCTCCGCCTTAGTTTGGAGCTAGTGATACATAATCCAAGGTGCTTCTAATGGGTTGGTTTGGATGGGACTCGACAAAGGGAAACCAAAGTGCTTCCTTTGATGAATTGGTTGATGGAGTGCTTTGGCGGAGTGATGAGCGGTCCACAAGAAGAGTGATAGGCTTCTTGATACACTCGAACACCTCTTGATCAAGGGGAATTCTCTCAAGATCTAAGATGTATGCTTGAAGCTTTAGACAAGCGGCTAAGGCTTCCTTTAGCTAAGTATTAAGAAAACGTTCGTCTCTTTATTGATAATCAAAAGTGAAAGTTACACGGATGCAAGGAGACCTTATAAATGGTCCTATCAGCTAACCCTAAGGCCAACTCAACATGAAACAAATAAAAGACTAATGGGTTTCAGCCCATGAACAAAGAAGAAAAAAACTTTAAAAAAAATTGTATGTAAGCGGCCTTGCTTCACAAATTGAAGCCTTGGTCCAACTTTTATTCTAAATAAACTTAAAACGACACCAAAACACTCTAGACTAAGTGGCTGGAGCACTTGGCCTTGATGGACCTACAAAGACATTAATCAATGAAGACATCATACTCGCTAAGTTCTATGGCCCATTTAGTTAATCTTTCGGACTGATTTGGACTGTGCAGGATTGTTCATAGCGGGTGATTAGTGAAAATGATAACCGTGTGGGACTAAAAATATTGTCATAACTTTCTTGCTGAGGTTACGACTGGCAAAGTGAGTTTCTCTTTCATTGGGTATCGAGACTCGACTCCGTCAAGGGATTTGCTTGTGTATTAAATCAGATGCTGAATCTCTCTATCTTTTCGTACGAGTACACTGCTTACTGCCAATGATGACACCGCGATGTACAAGTAAATCTTCAAGTTTTGACAGAATTGGTGGAGTTGATAAATAATCTTCAACTCAGAAAAGGCGCTTTCACACTCGTCGTCCTATATTTCCTCACAAGAGTTGATAAAAAAGGAGACATTTGTCCATTGACCAAGAGAAGAATTAATTCAATGCGACAATTCATCCTGTTAGTCTTTGGACTTCTAGTTTGTTTTTTGGTAACGGTACTTCCTGGGCTTCCTTTACTTGCTTTGGATTCGCTTTAATCCCCCTTTGGGTAATGATATAGCCAAGAAGTTCTCCCAAAGTTGTCCCAAAGGTGCATTTAGCCGGATTGAGTTTCATGTAGTACTCGTTCAGTGTCTTGAAACAAAGAGCTAGGTGATCGACGTGATCTTCAACTTTAAGAGATTTGACTAGCATGTCGTCTATATAGATCTCCACTGTTTGACCGAGTTGCTTGGTGAACATTTTGTTGAGAAGTCGCTGATAAGTAGCTCCTGCATTCTTGAAATCGAAGGGCATGACTTTGTAGCAATACGTTCCTCATTTGGTTATGAACAAAGTTTTTTCCATGTTGTTGGGGTGCATTATGATCTGATTACATCCCGAGAATGCATCCCTGAATGAGAGCAGTTCATTCCCCGCTGTTGCCTGTACAATTTGATCGATGTTTCGCAAAGGAAAGCTATCCTTCGGACACGCCTTATTCAAGTCGGTGAAATCTATGCAGACTCACCACTTGCCATTTTCTTTGGTATTAGGACCGGGTTGACTAATTACTTAGGGTATTGTACTTCAACAATAGACCCTGCATCAGTAAGCTTTTTGACCTCTTTGATCACAGCTTTCGTCATTTCAGGCCCTAATTTTTGCCTTTTTTGCTTAATTGGCTTGTAAGTCGGATCGACATTCAATCTGTGGCTTGCTATTCTTGGATCAGTTCCAGGCATAACCTTCACTATCCATGTGAACGTTGTTACATTTTGTTCGAGAAGTTTGATCAAACTTTCTCGAATCATCTTGTTCAAGTTGACTCTGATGCTGACACACTTTGTGGAGTCAGCTAAGTAAATGTTAACGAGTTCGACTATTAAATGATATGGCTTCTTGGGAGCGGGTGGCTCCAAAGTGGCTTTGCTATTGACTGATGTCGTGATCATGTAGAACTTGTTACGTAGTTTCAATTCAGCGACGAAACATGTTCTTGACATCTTCTGATCACCTTGCAACATATAAGTTCCTTAATCAGTTGGGATCTTCACACATTTATGGTATCTCGATGGGACTACTTTCATTGCATGGATCCAAGATGTTCCCAAGATCATGTTCTAAATTGGTGGCTTGTCAACTACCAACAATTTTATCCACCTCGTGATTCTGATAGCTCTAATTGATAACTTGACAGTTCATATCGCGTGTATGGAGCTGCCATCGAACGCGGTCAAGGTTCTATCAACCGGCTCGATCTTGAGATCTGGGAGTGCCATCCGGTCCAAAGTCTTTTTAAAGATTAAATTGACTGAACTTCTGGTATCAATAAGTATCCGAGATA
This sequence comes from Lepidium aucheri, assembly GCA_900406435.1. NCBI lineage: Eukaryota > Viridiplantae > Streptophyta > Magnoliopsida > Brassicales > Brassicaceae > Lepidium > Lepidium aucheri. Next base: position 6,787 of record OVBA01001455.1, on the reverse strand, counting down.
CGTTGCAATCGGCAACTCAGAATTTGATGGCTAACGGGTCATTGTGCAGAAAGCACACTCCTTCAAGATCCTCTGGGAGGAATGATATCTCCGAGTCGACTAGCTTGAAGTTTTCTGACACAGCCATGTGTTTGAGGGTGACTACGGCTATGGTCTTTCGCTCATACTTTTTGATTGACCGTATAGTGTCAACGCAAAATTGGATGCCTCCCATGATGACAACTACATCTACCCTTGGAAATGTTCTGCCCAGGATTCTAGGGTCTATTTTTTGCATGCCTTGCTGTGCTAGTAGCGTTTATTAAATTAGCCAACTTGCTGGTCGCCTCTCTGCACTTGGCCTCCTTTCGTTTCTGCAATCGAAACTGCTTAACTCGCCCCCTGCTGGACTTTTCGGCGAGCAGCTCTTGGTGCTGTTTACACTTTGAGGTCGAATGATCGGTTTGATCGTGAAATGCATAGTTTTTATCTCGGTTGTAAGTGTTACTCCATGGATTCTTCCTAGCCAGACTGTTTGTCTCGCCAGCTTGAAATGTTGTTGCTGTGTTTGCTCTTCCCTGATTGCTATGATGTCTCGATTCCTAGTATTCTTCTTTTCATTCTTTAGCTCAAGACTCGCGTTGAACCTTGTAAGTTTTTGCGAGGAATTGCTTTTCCTTGATGTATTAGGCATGCGTCGCTGTTCTACATCAGTCATTCGATACTGTGGTTGGTCAGTTCACAAAGAGGTCCAGTTGCAGGGCTTTGTCACTGACCATTCCAGTTCTCAGTGTTTCGATAGCCATGTCGTTACTGAATTTAGCATCAGTCATTTATCTCTGGAAACACCCGATGTATGACTTCAAAGTCTCGTTGAGTCCTTGCTTCAAGGATCACAACTCGGCCATGGAAGTATCCTAGTTAACATATATTGCATACTGTTTCATGAACAACTCGGCTAGTTGGCTAAAACCTTCAATTGAACCTGTTGGCAGCTTTATAAACCACACTGGCGCGTCTCCATTCAAGTTTTTGGTATAAAGTTGACAATATGCCGCATCATCTTGATGTGGGTGGTAATTCGTACCTCCAATCATAACATTTAACGCATTCATGAACTCCAGTGGGTCTGTTGTTCCATCGTATGAAGGGCAGCGTAGTCTCGGTCCTTGATTTACTGGGATCCTTGTAATTCTCGGAGAGAACAGAGAGTTTCGAGCTTGGGCCAGGATTCGCCAAATCTTTGGCGTCAAGCGGGTCGCCTGATGGAATTGTGATCTCATCTCCTCTATCATCCTATAAATAGTCGCAGTTTCCATTGCTGCTTCAGTCGGCTATGTCGGAACAAGCTGAGTTGGGATCTTCCTTTTTTCTGTAGTTTGTTATACTCGTGTACTTGGAATCTGATCGAACAAATTCCTCCGTACGCTGGTACTTTGTCGCTCTGCTGATTGTTTTAAGTAGGCTGCAAGTTGTCGCGACTAGTCTGGTCTCTTGCTTCAAGACGATCAAATCTCTCAGGGTTTCTCTTATCTGCTGCTTCTTGTAGTGCTAGCAATTTCTGTATCATCACTTCGAGTGATGGTGGCTCTGTCAGAGGTCCTGGAAGCTCAGTAGCTTACCGAGTTGAGTCACGACGGTTCTTCTGAGTCTGAACAGAGTTCATAAGTGATCGTCGAGCTAGGTCTATAGGTTCCTGAGTTGGATCAGGGGTTGTCCTCTTTGGGGAACAGATGGTAAAGTTGTTTCCCGACATTCTTGTTTTTTGTCGATCTATTTCTTCTCTTGGTTATGAATTCCTACGAAGTCTTCGACAAAGACGGCGCCAACTGTTCGAGCATGATTTAGCACAACTGTTCAAAATCAAGCTCTAATTAAATTAGAGGAAAGATGGGCTTCTTGAACATATTAAGAGAGAAGAAAGCAGATTGCTCGAGCTTGAGATGCTCAGGTCAAGTTTTTATTTACCAAACTCAAAGTGGTTAAAAGAAAATCCTCTTTTCAAGGACTTCCACCCCTATTTATAGATCATAGAGACGGTTACAACTTCTTGAAAATAGGAAAGATTACATTTGTTCGGATTTGTAAATATTAAAAAAAATCTTGCTAGAACTTTGGAAGTTTTCCTTATCCGAAATAGGAAAACTTCATTTTCCCTTTAACGATGAGTTGTCTGACTTTCTTTCCACCAAAGAGGAATCTTTTCGAGTTGACAATCGATAATCGAGTCAATGACCTAAAGGTTTTCTGGTTATTGATTGTTGATTGTTCTCGTGGACCAAAATAGGATCTTGGATCCACCTCCAACAGAAGTGTCAGATAAAAATATATAATCTTGCATGTATATTTATATCTACTAATATATGGTTTATCTTTTGTTTTTTTTTTTTGCAGATATCAGAACACATCGGAGAATTGATAAAAAGATAAGTTTTCAAAAATGTTATGGAAAATCATTTATATTAATTTAAATTTTGTATATACTAAAAGATCTCAATGATATATCTTAGTATTTTAAAAGATTTTTGAAACACGATTTTCTACTTTTTGAGAGATAATAGAGTCAAATAATGATACATGCATTTGCATGTATATTTAGATCAACTAATATATTGTTTTTCGTTATTTGCTTTATTTTGCAGATGAGATAAAAAAAATTCCAAGCATATCAAAGACTAGATAAATAGATAAGTTTTTGATTATTTAATTTAATTCAGAAATACCATACAATTTCTTTCCCCAGCTAAAATAATCGTAATTTTAAAAGAAGATTAAATATTTTACCTGTTTGCCATTAAACTCTTCAATAAGTTCAAACTTATTAACCAACTTGTATACCTTGCAAACCTGATCATAACTTTTACTCCCTCTGTTTCATTTTATAAGGAGTTTTAACATTTTTCACAAAGATTAAGAAACATGTTAATTGTTTCTTATAAATTGATTTAATATTTAATTTAAATACAATATAACCAATCATAAATAATTCTGCAGAATATTAAAGGTCAAAAAATATCAATTTCATTAAATTTTGCCTAGAACTATGCAAAACACCTTATAAATTAAAACAAAATAAAAATCTTAAAACCCATTATATTATGAAACGGAGGGAGTAGTAATATCTTTCTTTTCAACCCCAACTCTAAATAGAAAAAACTTTTATTTTAAATTTGTAATAGCTAAAGGTAAATTTTAAGAATTTTAAATCTGTAAAAAAATTGTAAATTTTTAATCATTATATATAACAATAAACAATTTAATCAAAATTATAAAACATTGTTTATACCTCATCAATAAATTTTATTAACTCTGAAGCAAATCTGTTAACAATTTGTATAGCTATCCAATCGAACATTATAAATTTTACTTCATCGGTATTATCGGTAATACCTTTATCATAGAGATTTAATTGTTTTTCAATAATTCTTTCATAAAAATAAAGGTGAGCGTTTTAAAAAATAAGAAAACAGAACGGTTACTTTGGAACCACATCCATCACATTAAGATTGCAATTTGAACAATTCCACTTGTGTTTAACAATTACAAGATCTTCGCAGTCATCTATTTCTTCAAAACAATCAATTGGAAATACGTTTTTGTTACATACTTTGAAACTTAAGTAGCACCATCAAGAATCAGCATCAATCAAATGAATTTTGACCTTTCTAACATATGATAAACCAATCTAAAACAAATTGAAAAATCAATTTAAGACTAACGAAAATAAGTCTTAAATTTTAACACTAACAAAATAAAAAATAAGAAAGAGAACCCAATAGGACAAAAAATAAAATTATTATAGTGATCTAAAATATTTCAGTGATTCATAAATATTATTTTTGTATATATAATCGAAATATTTCTATATTTTTGGTAAATATTTGAAAAGAAAATAATTGATTAAATTATATATTAATTAGAATTATAGAATATCCAAGAAATATATAGATATATATCTCTTATATAATAAAAGCATAGCATTAACTTAAATACCATGTTATATTGTCTGTTTTGAACTAGGTTGTATTGTTGTTAGGAAATATTATCACATAATATTTGTCACACAATTATATTCTGATAAGATTCTATAACTAATTAATTAATTATTATTATCTAGATTAAATATTATTAATTAATTAATTATAAATCCTACGAGATTATTATAATTATATCCTTATCCTAATCAATATTTATTAAAAATAATTCTCCTAATCCTAATAGAACAACTAATAAACATCTATTTAAGATCCGACCTACCTAGGACAATTATCACAATTCTCAAACCACTCGAAATTAAGATTTGAATATCACAATTATCATAATTATCACAACATCTATTTAACCATTTAACATTTGATTTTTCGTTGGTTTAAAAAAAATCTCTAACCAATTAAGATTTGAATTTTGTTTGTTAAAAGTAAAATTTTAACCAATTAAGATTTGATTTTTGTTAGTTTAGAAAGACAATTAAAATTTAATTTTTGCTGCTTTTAAAAAGAAATCTTTAACCAATTAAGATTTGATTTTCATAGGTTTTTTAAAAATAAATATTTTGTTGAGATTTTGATAAGAACCTTAATACAATTTTGTTTGTTCTAACAAATAAGTTTTTTGGATTTTATTAAGAAATTTAATTTAAATATTATTGGTCAACACAATAAAAAAACAACAAAAAATATTTTATTGAGATATTCCTAATCTAAATATCTATATATAATATAATTGTAATGTTAACAGATTCATATATTTTATAATAAATTAGAAAATAACTCTTAATAATATTTAATAAAATTATTTAAGTAATTCTGAATAATATTTTTATCTACATAATATTACCAATTTGTTTTAATTTTAACATAATAAAATTTTAACTTATATTACTATTATAATAAAATCGTAACAATATGAGTTTTCGTAATAAAATAATAGAGATTTTAAATTTTAGATTTTTTTGATTTGTCGATTTATTTTAACTAATTGATTTGTCTGAGTAACATTTGTTTAGATAATTTGTCACATGATTCGGTCTTCTCTTTATCTCTTTGTAGCAATAAATTTTTTTTAATTTTGTTAATATAGATTTTGTGTATGATTTGGTTACTTTTGTGAACCTTAATTTGATTTTGTTAGTTATAGTTATTTTAACAAATAAATTAGTTAAGATTATGATAAGATCCTTAGTTAAACAGATTTTGTTTGTTAAATTAAAATAATAACATTAATTCAATACTTAACAAAATACCTTATATTTAATTCAATAATTAAATTTAAAGTCCCTAAATTTTTTCATTGGTTAATTTGTTTAAACTAATTAATTTATCTTTTTGTTTATATAAGATTATTTTTAAAAAATAATTATTTGTTTTTAAAAGATTTAAATAAAAACATATAATTAAAAAGGAAATTTTAACCAATTAATATTTGACTTTTGTTAATTTGAAAAAAAAATGCATACCAATTAAGATTTGAATTTCGTTTGTTAAAAAAAGAAAATCTTAACCAATTAAGATTTTAGTTTTGTTGGTTTAAAATAAAATCTCTAACCAAATAAAATTTGATTTTCGATGGTTCTAAGCAAAAATCTTTAACCAATTAAAATTTGATTTTTGTTGGTTTAAAAATAAATATTTTGTTTGGATTTTGATACGACCTTTAAGATAAGTTTGTTTGTTTTAACAAATAAATTTGTTTGTATTTTCATAAAAACCTTAATTTAAATATTATTGTTCACCACCATAGAAAACAACAAAAAAATGTATTTTATTGAAATATTTCAAATTCAAATCCTAATACCTTATATCTAGGACTAAACAAACAAATGATATTCTTAATTCTAATAGAACAAAAATTTCAATCGAAATCTATATAAAAAATATCTCGGAACAATTTTAATAACACCAAATATTGTTTGTACTGTTTTTTTTCTCTCAGTTTTTCTTTTTCTTCAGCATATATTTCTCTGAAACTTTTTTGTTGAAACCCAACAAATAAACCTAAAGATTAAAGTTTAAATTCTAAAACTCTAGAAAATATACATTTAAGTACATGTTCAAACGATTGATATTGTTCTTTATGATTTTAAGGTACATTATTAATAATTTATCTATGTGAATACTTTTATAATAATTTAAAATATTTTCTGATTAATTGATATGTATATATTTTAGGGTGAGAACAAAATAGCATCAGAACGCTCCAGTAGAAACAAAATAGGCCATGTGGGATCCGAGGCCCACAAGGTGGGACCAATACAAAAAAAAACTCTATGATATATGTTTTTCATCAAAAAAATATATATATTTTAGGGTGATAAAATTTGCTGTAATGTAAAAAACAATAATTTGGTTTCTAAATTCAAAAATTTATTGAACAATGAAGTACTAAAATTATTCTAAACCTACAAATTTCTTTTACAACTCGAGCTTACCGTACTTTTACTCATAACTTCAACTTCTCTTTCATGTACACAATCACTGCCAACAGATCCTCTATCAGATTATGTGTTCAGATTAAAATTGGTTGATTGCCCTGAATAACTTGAAAGACGACTTAAAAATATCTATCTTATACGTAAGTAATAATTTTTCTTTAAAAAATATTATTTTTGATTGTAAGTATTAATTATTAAAAAATAATAATATTTGTTTTATATAAAAGACATTATATATNTATATAAAAGACATTATATATTTTATAAATTTTATATACAATCAAAATTTTACTAAATATATTTATTAGAATATATATATATATATACATATTTTTGATTATAAGTATTAATTATTAAAAATAAGTATATTTGTTAGAC
>OVBA01001454.1:0-44064 GCA_900406435.1 Lepidium aucheri | reverse complement strand
ACTTGATAAATTACTTATGATATTAATAAATAAAAATATGTGCTCTATCGACAATGTATAACACAGCAAAATTAAACAGATCTTAAAACTTAAATAAATACAAGGTCAAAACCTTAAATAAATACGAGTCTAAAAATTAAATTATAAACGAGGCTAAAACATAAATGAACATAAGTCAAAACGTAAATAACACAAGTCAAAAAAATTTATATGTAAAATTGTATTACATCAAAACTTAAGTAAACAAATAAAAAATATATTTCGTGTACAAGAGATATTGGTGATCACTATAAATTTATTTTTAATATCAAATATATATCTAATTAAGTAATTAATAAATTTATACATACAAATCAAACCATAAATAAATAAATAAAATAAACAAATATTACTTAACCCGTGCATAGCACGGAACATCATCTAGTACCTAAATAATCAATAGTACATTCAATGTTAACGTGATAGAATACAAAATTTTTTTATTAAATTTTTGTTTATTTTGATAAGAAAACAATTATATATATATGTTTTAAAATTAATTGAAAATATGAAATATTTGTAATTATCTTTATATCATAAAATTTTAAAATAGTATTAAATCAAAAAATATTTTCTTAATAAATTTTCAAATAATTTTAAGGTTTAAGGGATTATTATATTTAACTTGGACATTTATTACTTGGACTATATTTGCAATTTATTTACATATTAAAACAAAATTTCCTTAGAAATAAAAAAATTAAGTCAAAACAGAAAATTAATTAAATTTCGAATTTGTTTTATATAAATTTAAAATTATTATTTTGTATGTATTTTATGTAATTATCTACATTATAAAAATATAAAAATTATTTAAATATGAAAGTAAAATGAATTTTAGTATTAGGGGCAATTTTGTAATCAACCATGTTTGTTGGAGGTGGATCCGAGATCCTACTTCGGTTCACGGAAACAATCAACATCTAATAAATCATCAAGTCATGAACTCGGCAAAGCAGTTAAAGGGCCATCTCTATCCTTGGCAGCCAACTCGGAATGATTCTTTCTCGGCAATTCAACAAAACGAGCAGGAAGTCGGATGACACGTCATCAAAAGAAGAAATGAAATTTTTTCTATTCCGATAAGGAAAATTTCTGAAAACCTAACAAGAATCTTTTAGATATCTTCGAATCTAAACATGAATGTAATCTTTACTATTTTAAATCAGTTGTAACCACTTCTATATCTTACAAATATAGATGGAGATCCTTGAAAAAGGATCCTTACTTCTTGGGCTCATTCGAACTCGAGTAATAAAATCATACTTTTAACCATCTTTGACTTGTGCACTCTCTTCTTTCTCTTCTAATTTGATCAGAAACCTTGCTCATCTTCTTTCTAATTCTATCGGTGTTTGATTTAGAATGCTTGTAATCTTGCTCGAACAACGTTGAAATTAAATAAGGTGTTGACAAGTAAGTTCTTTTTGATAAAAATCACTTCTCTAATAATATATAAGATTTAAGAGAAACATATATGTATGAATCTCTATTGCAATTTGCAACTATTAGTTTTGAATTCATTAACACTTACGTCTCGTAGACTTACAGGATGAATTTTTTTTTTTCGTCTTGACTAATTGAAAATCCTATATTTCGGCTAGAGTTTTGGTTGTCAAATAGCATCCAGAATACCTCAATTTTCAATCCAAAACTCAATGTCTGTGTAACTAGATCTTGTGTGCTGCGCATTGTCCATAGGAGACATCTCCATTCTGTTACCAATCTTGATTGGCACGGAGTCAAGACATCTCTAACAGATGTTTCACGTGACTTCAGTTATCTCTTGGTATCCATGATACACCACATAATGCCGGAGGTTGGACCATGCAACACCCATGTTGCATGTCATTGTCATTGGACTCGGTCGAGACCATAGCCGATTTCTTGAGTGTTTACTACAGATCTCCCGTTTGGATCTGTCAGCTGTGTCATTCACTTTCGTCCATTCATAGGACTTCTCCAACGCGTGTACTAGTAGAGTGTCTGCATTCTGGTCTTTTCCACCTATAACTTTCCCACTACGTTGTTTCCATTTCCCCACATGATCCAAAGAAGAGCTTGATGAACTTGACTGCTCGTGTTTTTTTTCTTCATTTGTGAGATTAGATTGCTAAACTGTTGATCAATGTTGTCATAAGTGTTACTCATGATACTATGGATGTTTGTTTTTCTCCATACTTTTTTCGCATATTCACATTCGAAAGGCACGTGAGTGATTGATTCATTTTGTTGCTTGCTTATCTGACACGTCTGATCCATGTTCATGCCTGAGTTCTTAGATATTCGGCTACAGCCAGTGCTCTCCACATGAACAATTTGATTTTTGGTTGAGTCTTAAATTGTCCAGTTTCTTGGTTATGTTTGTACGTTGGATATGCTCAGGATCGGTTCCGTTCATATCACTGGTTTCATTGCAAGCCAACACACACTTTTGGAATATGCCCACATCCATGAGTCATCTCTATTCACACAAGGAGGGTAAGATGGATTTAAGATTTTGATGTTGTTTTATTCTTGTGCCGTTGAACCTACCCAGTGATCATCAAACACAAAAAGCTGATGTTTGCATTGGAACAAGCATTATTATTGCAAGATATCAAAATTCAACTGGTACAAACATTACTGTCAATGCATGCTTAAGAACTTATCCTCATTGGTATGTACACGAACAAAATGATTTTTGACGTTAAGCTACAAAGAAAAAGAAGAAAGATATACAAAGAAAACTACAAATGTTCACCATCAAAGCTAGTCAACTAGAGGAAAGGGAATAACAGATACTCCGCGTAGAAGAGATTCCATATAAATCGATAATATCCTGAGATAGCTTCCTGCAACAATCACAAGTTTCTACACTTCATTAGATACAAACTCCATTGATCTTCAGGGGAAAAGAAGTTTATGTTTGTACAAGTATTTTACCTTGGTGTAGTTTGCTTTTTCTAGTACCCATGTCTGCCAAAAATCAACAACAAATGATATTATAGATTGATGAATTTGGTAGTGCAAATGCAGAAAAGAAAAACAGAAGCATATAGTTATGAAGTTTCTGGCCATTATTATTATCTAAGGTTAATGATACTATGAATATTTTACCTGGAAAATCAAGCATGAAGCCAAGATCACATGCGCAGGAATCATCAAGCTACTTCTGAAAACCTGTTGATTGTTGAGAGGATAAGAGGACTGGTAATTTAAAGCTGCATACCAAGACAGTGACGGTAGTGCAGAGTTTTTTTGTGGAAAGTGGAAACAGCTTATTCAGCTGATACATGTAGTAAGGTGTTCATGTGTAGATTATCCCAAATACAGTTGAGGAAAATTGGAGTGAGACATGTTCACCTGAGGCATGTAGATAGCTAGTGATATGGCAGAAACATAGTTCACTAGCAGAAGTCCAGAACCGAGGAATGCAATGTTTCTTACTCCAAGTTTTGTTGCTAGGGTTGATATTTGAAACCTATTAAAAGTTAATCAAACAAACAGGCAATTAACTAAACATGCTTGAACAGTTGCATTAAGATAATATTTCAAACTGAGCTGTTCAATCCAGGACAAAATATTAGTTGCGTTTTTGAAAGAGCGCCAGGACTGTAAATACAATGGTTTGAGCTGATGAGCGGAAAGAAAGTGGTATGCGTGCAATTACTTACTTGCGATCTCCTTCAACATCAGGAAGATCTTTTGTAATAGCAATGACCAACGCAAACAGTGTCACAAAAGATGTGATGAAGGCCACAGGTGCACTGCAAATGCCAAATAGAGTTGTGTGATATATACAGATATCAGCTCAACTGTACTCACAATGAAATCAAAGAACAATTGGTCCATCATATATTATAAAGCTTTATTTATACGAGCATGCAAAGTCCAATTCATTATTTCAATTTGTTCATCAAGTACATTGCATTTGAGTACTAACCTCCACTGAAATGGAAGTCCAAGAGCAGCTCTTGTGGCATGGTACACACCAAAATTAAGAAGGAAACCTCGTACCTGATAAGGATATGTCAATACATAATATAATAATTAAATGCCATTTCAAAATTCGAAAGCCACGAATAATATTACATCTGGTGATAGTTGAATAATTAAAATGAGAAGCATAAAACAGCCTTTACCGTTGCAATAATAAGAAATGCTGCAACCGCAAATCTTTTCATTCTAAGTGGTGGAACAGAATAGATGGTCCCCAAGAAAAGACCAAAACAGTATAGGCATGTAATGAATGGACCAAAGTTAAACCCAACAACTAAAAGTCCTGCTATCGCAAAAAATATCACCAACAACCAGGCAGACTGCACTGAGAGATCTCCTGCTGCTATTGGCAAGTATGGTTTGTTAACTCTGCATAACAAATAATTATAATTAAACCAAAAGAACTTGTTGATATACTGACTCGGAAGTACCGTTCGTATGCATGATACTCACTAGAGGAAATACATTGCAGACGAGATTCTCCAAAAAGCTTGAAATAACGATTTTCAGAAAGCAAACAATACAGAATCTAATAACAATTCAATCTTTTTCCCAAGACTCACGATTCCAAAATATAAAAAATTGTATATGCACATCAATGAATTGTTTCGACAATTAGCTAAAAAAAATCATTGCACATATGTTTAGAACAAGCTGCTTCATAGTTATGTTACGTCAGATTATATTAATGCAAGTGTACATCTGCATCTAATGGTGCCACATACTTGTCGATTCCAATGTCGTAGATCTGATTGATGCCAACTATATAACCATTCCCACATATAAGAGCAAAAAGACCTGAAAGTGCCTTGAATACGAGACTCCATTTGATCAGATGAGTGTTCTCTATCAAAGCTCTAGCCACCAAGGCACTGCCATTAAAATTAGAGTCAAAGTAAATGAGAGCAAGAAATATGAAATCCTTCAAAAATCAAAATTAAGCAAATACTGACGTGGATCCTAATGCTGTTCCGCGGATTGTATGTGGCCTAAGAAATCTCCAGCAAGCATTTTGGAATCGGGTAAATCTATCCAGCACTGGATCAGACCCAGCAGCATCAACCTGTGAACATGCCTGAAAGTATCTACTTTTGTAAGTGCCATTGTAAAAAAAAACATGTAAAACGTAAAAATTGAATAATACTATTACATGAGAAATGAGAAATGAGAAAGTTTTAGAGAAGCAACAGAAGAAGTTGTTCAAGAGAATGAGGACAACAATGAGACCAATTCTGGTTGGCACACTTTTGCCACAATTAAAGTTGAAATTACCAATGAGAAAAAAAAAAAAAAAGAGTACACAAAACATTGGACCATTATAGAGAAGACACTTTCCATTAGAATAGATTGATGGCCAAGAGACTGAGCAAGATTTGAACTTTCTGAGTTGCCCAGTTCCAGATTAAATACACCAAGCTTTTCGTTCTAGAGATTGGAGAACTTTGAGGAAACTCACCAAAGAAAAAACAAATTCTGAGTACCATTTCCCAGATTCTAAACTTTAGCAATCAAATCTGATATCCCAAAACAAGAAATTTTTTGAAAAATGTGATTATCATATATTCTAGATTGCAGGAATTGTACCCCAAAAGTTTTCCCATGAAATGCAAGCAATAGAGATGAATCTCTTAGTTCACCGAAACCAATCTTGACTCAAAGTCAAAGCAACGGCTATGCTTTGTCAACCAAAGAGAAAGCTAGCTAGAATGAAAAGCATACCCGGATCGAGATTTTTCTATAATTAGTTGAAACAAATTTGGACTGCATTCTCGAAGTTGATAAGCTCGTGAAGCAAACATCTCTTGAGGGGCTTATGGACTTCCTAGCTAAATGCACCGAAGGTCGATGATGGTGAAGATGAGAAGCTGATACGAAACGAGGCGCCATAGAAGAGAACTTCACACGCGGTGATTGAGACATCGAGAGCTCCATTGATGCCACTAGCCACACAAAAGTTCTTTACTCCGCTACTTCCTTTTGCAAGACGAAATTTGTTCGACTTGTCTGCTGTTGTGTCCAATCCTTTTTCCGGTTCGGAAGAAGAAAAACATAGACCGAACCGGTTTATTTTCTTTTCGGTTCGGTTAATAGATTGTTTTTTTTTTCTTTTTCTGAGTGATAAGATCTTATCGGTTCGACAAGACTTGTCAGGATTGAGCACCAGAAGGACAATCATAATCAAATGATGAAGCAGTGCAAAACAAAAAAACAATCAATTGATCAAGTAATACAAGATTGGATACAAATATTTTCAGACGGACAAAACAAACAATCTTGGTTAAAAAAAAAAAAAACATTTCGTGTTGTTAGCTTCAAGAGTTACATCTCTCTCCTTAACAAAAGATGTTAAGACAAATTCGGTACAGTTTCATCTTGCGCTTTAGCAAAACCTTGAGAGCTCTTTGACAGTGCTTCAGCTTCAGCAGAAGCACGAGCCCTTACGTTCATTGTCTCTTCACCCTCTTCCCCCTTCTCCATGACTATTTTCGATGGAGCTTCGGTTTCGGTTGAGTTCTTCGTCTTTTCATCAATCATGTCATTGACTTCAGTTTCTAAACCTCTGGTTGTTTCATTTGTTCTCGAGTCTTTTGTCTCTGTACTCTCCTCCTCTTCCACTCTATCTTCATCCATGACCACAACCTCTGGAGCTTTGGTTTCAGTTCTCTCTGATAAATCATTTGCAGAGTTGTTGTCACCTTCTTTGATGAACTCGCCTATTTCTAATAGCTTTTGAGCTTTTAATTCGCCTTCTTCATTGACATTTTCTGCTATCTCAGCTTCTGAAACTTTCTCTACCCCTGCCACTGTTGAAACTTTCTCTATCTCAGCTTCTTTTGAAACGACTTCATCTTCAGGAACTTCCCCTGCGGTTTGCTCCAAAGAACCAGCTTTTAAGTTACTCGTATCTGGTTTTTCTTTAATCTCAGCTTCTTCTAGAGCTTTCTTTTCTGTATTTTCAGGTTTATCGGAGTCCGTGTCAGTAACAGCCTTTGGTTTGATTTCTAAAGGCCCCAGCTTTGCATCAATTTCCTTGACCATGTTCGTTAGTGCTCTTGCATTCTGAGCTTCAGATAACCGAGTAGACAACTGCAACATACCACAAATGTTTTAGGCAAAAGTCAAGTTTCAAGCTCAAGAAATTTGGCTCAAAAAGATTGGAATTGAGATGCTGATATTTCACCTGCTGTATCTGTTCAGCCCGGGGTTTGAGATCATCCAAAGATGCCTCTTTGTAGATGCTCCGGAGAATGTACATCAAATGAGAGCTAACATTTTCCAGATGATGTTGCTGAAGCTCACATTGATGTACATCAGATAGACAACCAACAGCATGAAATGGACAGTTGACAAGTTTCATTGGACATACAGTTATACAATGCCTATCCATTTCACGTCTCATGATACTCCCTGAGCAGTTCTGCTCACACGGGATGATCTTGAACGGGCAAATCGAATCGTGATTCTCCACCTGATTTGCGCAGAAGACCGCAGTACAACCTTCGTTCTCACAGTTCATGGTTCTATACCCACAAGTCTCGGCGTGCTCAGCGAGGTCTCCCTCGGTTTGGAATTTCATCTCACAATGAGAAGCGCTTTTAAAATCGACATTTTTGAGCAAGGTCTGAGAGATCCCTTCTCTATGATCCTTCAACCAGAACCCACTTATCTCCATCTCTTGTGCAAAATCATCTATGTTATCTTCTCTCCTTTCACTAAGCATCCAACCTGAGACCCTGCTGAACAGATTCCGCTTAGAGGTGGCGAAATCATCGATGAAATCAGATATAATTTCATAAGGATCATGGGGAGCTTCAATCTCCGAACCACCTTGAAGAACAATGTGTTCAGCCACAAAGCTTTCGCTTCTCCGAGTCAAATAATCAATCATTTCTTTTCGAATGTCAGCAGCCACAGAACCTGGACTCCTGAAGATATCTCCGGTAGTGTTGTCGACACATGCAGTGGCTAATCCAGGGAGAAAAAGCTGAGCAATCTTGTGAACTAGTTCTGTGTCGTAAAGATCACAGTGAAAGGAAGGTCCTCCTTCTTTCTGCTCTTCTATACTCTCAAGATCTGTCACAGGAGGATCCATTGCTGTATAAGGAAGCGTCTGCAGAAAATACACACAGATTAAAGAACAAGCATCGCTGGATCAGATTAGAAATCAACGGAAACAAAACAACAAAACTCCATAAACATCCTAAAATCAAAGTCTCTACATTTTATGGACTTTCTGATCCCGAGGATCATCAGAGTAAATTCAGACCAATTACGGGATCGATCTCATAGATGAAATATAGACAAAAAAAAAAAAACTCTTAAATCTGATCGCTGCAGCAACCATCACGATCCAAATCCACAGAATTTAACGAAAACTTTGAGAATTGAGTCAGTTTACAAACGAAAAGAATTCAACTGTTGCATTGATGAAAAAGGAATTATATTGTATAATAGAAATTACCCTAGAATTAGGGTCTAAAACAGACAGGAATAAATGGCAACATGAACTAACAATGCCTGTAAGAAAATCTGACGGCGAGATCAAAAGAGGATGATCGAGAAAAAGCAGAACAAAGGAAGAAATGAAAAATTGGAAGAGAGAGAGAAAGAGAGACACCTCTGGTTTTGGCGCAATAATCGGGTCTCGTTTCGTTAACCACAACTTGGTCTCATCTCCGGATTTTAATACTGCTTCTCTTCTTTTCTTTCTTACATCAACCTTGTAATTGAAACAGTGATTTACTTAAGTGCATTCTCGAGCCCAGAAACTGAATATATGGATCGAAGTAACGAACTTGACTTTTTGATCACTACAGTACTGATACAAATCGTCGTCATACGAAATATTTTTGTAGATTAGGGTAAATGTTAATGACGAATAAATTATTGTTTATTACAATGATTTTATATGAAACAGTGTCACTGCGAGAAATATTTTTTCTTTTTAATTTCATAAGACAGAGAGAGAAATTGAAAAAAAAAAAAGCACGAACATTTCCGTTTCTTTGGATTTTGATGATGGCGGCTCCGGAAGATGAATCTTCCGCTCAGTCTCAATCTTCTTCTGCCACGGCAGCTCCCACGCCTCCTCCGTCCTCATCCCCTTCATCCGCCGGGGATCATTACCTCGCTAAGTGCGTCCTCCGCCCCAGCGTTGTTCTCCAGGTTGCTTATGGCTACTTCCGCTCTCGTTCTTCCCGCGACATAGTTTTCGGCAAGGTTCGAGTTTTTCTCTTTCTTCATCTAATTTCTCTACTTCTTGAATTGGATTTTGATTTTGTTACGTGGGAAATCCGTTCCCTTAATATCCCTCGTTTAGGGATTAAGATTTTTTGAAGTTGATCTGCGTCTTATGTATCTGAGCACTTGCTTCAGCTTCTCGCTGTGCATTTTGAAAAGAGTAAAAAGTTTGTATGCTTTTCCTTCTGGGTATGGTAGTTGCATCAGGATATTATAAAAGTCTTGCAAATTGTTATTTCAAATTGATGTGTAAATTGTGGAGCAGAAATCCTGTCAGGCCAAAAAATTTCAGAAAGTTTTCTGGTCCTAGCTTAATTTTTTTTGTCTGCAAAAGGTAATTTTCAGAATTTCCCGTCTGAGTTCACGCCACTTCTGTTTAGTATGGTTGCATTTGTGGAGTAGGATCGTAGATCCTGAATGGTATTCTGATTTAGTTGCTCGTAACTTGGGCATCATGGCTTCAGAATTACTTCAGATGTTTGTAGGAGATATTGTTGATCTGTGGCAATTTATATATGCCTGGTATCTATGTTGAATTTTTGGCTTAATCAGTGCTAAACTGTATATATTTTTTACACCAGGAGACCTGCATAGAACTGGTGGTTATTGGTGAAGACGGCATTGTTGAGTCAGTGTGTGAACAGAATGTATTTGGAACAATTAAGGATTTGGCTGTCGTACCTCGAAGTCATAAACTATATCGAGATAGTTTGCACGTAAGTATTCTCTATTTAGACACGGAATAAATCATATTATTGATCAGGTATATAACTCGTGAAAAGATTTTTTAAATGGGTAACCACCAAGCTTTTGTTTTGTAAGTGACAGAAATGTAGATCTATATGATTTAACATCTCAACCATCTGTTATCTTTTTCAGATGGGTAAAGATCTTTTGGCCGTTCTTTCTGATTCTGGAAAGCTCTCGTTTCTCTCATTTAGCAATGAAATGCACAGGTTTCTTTCTAGTATACTCTTATTCATCCTGCAAACCTCATGTCGTCATGCTCATTTCACTACTATTTCGTGTAGGTTCTCGCCCATACAACATGTTCAACTTTCTTGTCCAGGCAACTCAAGGATTCAACTTGGAAGAATGCTCACTATAGATTCCAGGCAAGTTTCAATGCTGGTTCTTAGAAACCGTGATTTTTACTTCATGATCCGAATACTGACTTGGATATTACATTTAATATAACGATAATCACCAGCATTTCTGTATATTTTGGCCAGTGTCCAAGTACTAACTATTGAATTTTTTAGAAAATTGACTTCAGTGGACGATTCATGTTACTAAGCGACACCTTAGTTACATTCTTATATCTTGAACAGCAGAGTAATTTTGATACCTTTATTACAATTTGCAGTGGTCTCTTTCTTGCCGTCAGTGCGTATCATGATTGTTTCGCTCTGTTTTCCCTCTCAACATCGTCTATTGGTGATATAATTCACGAGGTATTGATTTCTGCCTTCAACATGGAGATCATCTTGTAACTTCAGTAGAAATTTGGGCTATCTTTAGCGGTGGCATGATAGGTTGGCTAAAAGTAGATTAAATCTCTGTAATTTTAGAGGATTTCGTATCCTTCTGAAGACGGAGGGAATGCTAGCTCTGTACAAGCATTATCTGGGACTATTTGGAGCATGTGTTTTATTTCTAAAGATTTTAATGACTCGAAGGAGTATGATCCTGTTCTGGCCATAGTTTTCAATAGGTATGTATCCTTGCAGATTTTAAAAGCTTTGTTCTCACTTATTGTGTTTGCTCCATAAGAGTGACTGTCATCCCAGAGTTGCTTACCTCAGTATTTTTCTGATTGAATAGGAAAGAGTCTCTCATGAATGAGCTGCTATTATTTAGATGGAACGTCAAAGAGGAATCCATATGTTTAATATCAGAGTATGTTGAAGCTGGGGCTTTGGCACATAGTATTGTGGAAGTTCCTCACTCTTCTGGATTTGCCTTTCTGTTCAGGATTGGTGATGCGCTCTTAATGGACCTTAGGAATCCACAAAAACCTTGCTGTCTTTTTAGGACATCCTTAGATCTTGTTCCTGCTTCATTGGTGGAAGAGCATTTTGTTGAAGAGTCGTGTAGAGTACAAGATGGAGACGATGAGGGTCTTTTTAATGTTGCTGCATGTGCTTTGTTGGAGCTCAGGGATTATGATCCCATGTTCATAGATACTGAAAGTGACATTGGAAAGTTGAGTTCTAAGCATGTCTCTTCTTGGACTTGGGAACCAGAAAACAATCATAATCCCCGGATGATTGTTTGCTTAGACGATGGTGAACTTTTTATGTTTGAACTCATATACGAAGATGATGGGGTTAAAGTTAATCTGTCAGAGTGTTTATACAAAGGTTTGCCATGCAAGGAAATTTTATGGGTGGAAGGTGGATTCCTGGCTACTTTTGCCGAAATGACAGATGGTACGGTTTTCAAATTGGGAACTGATAAGCTACATTGGATTAGTTCCATACAAAATATTGCTCCAATCTTGGATTTTTCGGTTATGGATGACCAGAATGAGAAACGAGACCAAATATTTGCTTGCTGTGGTGTCACACCTGAAGGTTCTTTAAGAATTATTCGCAGTGGTATTAATGTAGAAAAACTTCTGAAAACTGCGCCTGTCTATCAAGGAATTACTGGTACTTGGACTGTTAAAATGAAGCTTGCTGATGTGTACCATTCATTTCTTGTTTTATCTTTTGTTGAGGAGACCAGGGTTTTATCAGTTGGATTAAGTTTTAAAGATGTCACTGATTCAGTTGGTTTCCAGTCTGATGTTTGTACCTTGGCGTGTGGGCTTGTGGCTGATGGTTTGTTTGTTCAGATTCACCAAGATGCAATAAGGCTGTGCATGCCCACCATTGATGCTCAGTCCGATGGTAGTCCTGTTTCCTCACCATTTTTCTCCTCTTGGTTTCCAGAAAATGTCAGTATCAGCTTGGGGGCAGTTGGTCAAAATTTGATAGTTGTCTCTACGTCTAATCCTTGTTTCTTATCTATTCTTGGGGTCAGATTACTATCATTTCAATACTGCGAAATCTATGAACTTCAACGAGTAACATTGCAGTATGAAGTTTCCTGCATCTCAATTCCTCAGAAATGTATTGGAGAAAAGAGATCTTGTGCATCTGCCCTGGATAATAGTTGCAAAGCTGTGATTCCATCTGGTATGGAGCAAGGCTATACGTTTGTGATTGGCACACATAAGCCTTCTGTTGAGGTCCTCTCCTTCTCAGAAGATGGTGGTGGTGTTCGAGTCCTTGCTTCTGGGTCAGTATTGCTAACAAATACAATGGGAACTGTTATTAGTGGATGTATTCCTCAAGATGTAAGACTCGTGTTAGTTGATCAACTTTATGTCCTCGCTGGGTTGAGAAACGGGATGCTGCTTCGTTTTGAGTGGCCCCCCTTTTCACAGTCATCCGGGTTGAATTGTCCAGATTATTTTGGTCACTGTAAAGAATTGATGGACATTGTTGTGGGCAAAAAAGAAAGTTTACCTATCAACCTTCTGTTGATTGCCACCCGGCGCATTGGAATCACACCTGTTTTTCTGGTTCCGTTCAGTGATTCACTGGATTCAGACATCATAGCTCTTAGTGACAGGCCATGGTTGTTACAAACAGCTCGACAAAGCCTTTCTTATACTTCTATCTCATTCCAACCTTCGACTCATGCAACTCCTGTATGCTCGGCTGAATGCCCTCAAGGAGTTCTTTTTGTTTCAGAGAACTGTTTACATCTGGTAGATATATTCTCTTTTACAAATAATAATTTCAGATTTTTACAGACTATTGTATCGTGCTTGGACAAAGATATGCAAATTCCATCGATCAATGTACTTGAAAATTACCAACGAAAAGAGAACTGTATTCACTATCGCTTGCATTTATATGTTTTTGTAGTCTTGTACACCATCGTAGATGTGGGATTGCGTTGGATTATTATCTGGGTCCAAAATATGGTCACCTGATGTGTATAACTTCTTTTGTAGGTAGAGATGGTGCACAGCAAGCGGCTTAACGCTCAAAAGTTTCACCTTGGAGGCACACCGCGAAAGGTTATATACCATAGTGAAAGCAAATTATTGATTGTGATGAGAACAGATCTATATGATGCGTGTACGTCCGATTTATGCTGTGTGGACCCGCTCAGTGGGTCAGTGTTATCTTCGTACAAGCTCAAACCTGGAGAAACAGCAAAGTCAATGGAGCTTGTACGTGTGGGAAATGACCAGGTCCTTGTGGTTGGGACGAGTTTATCCTCTGGTCCTGCTATACTACCCAGTGGTGAAGCTGAAAGGTTTGAAATCTGGTTCTTAGCAACTTTTAATTTGATCATGGACTGAAAGTGGTGGCTAACACAATACAAACTTTGTGCTTAACGTGTGTGTACCTTTGAATACCTTCTACAGCACAAAAGGACGATTGATCATTCTTTACTTAGAACACACTCATAACTCGGATAGTGGCTCAATGACAATTTGTTCGAAGGTTGGTTCATCCTCCCAACGAACATCACCTTTTCGTGATGTTGTGGGATACACAACAGAACAACTATCAAGCAGTAGTCTCTGCAGCAGTCCAGATGATAACAGCTATGATGGAATTAAAATTGACGAGGCTGAAACATGGCAGTTAAGATTGGCCTCTGCAACCACTTGGCCGGGAATGGTACTTGCAATCTGTCCATACCTTGATCATTACTTCCTGGCATCTGCCGGCAATGCTGTAAGCCTCACTTTGAAGATCTGTCGTTTTATTGGCTATTGTTTAGCATGCTAATCTGCTAACAAATGTTCTGGTCGTCCATAGTTCTATGTATGTGGCTTTCCGAACGATAGTCCTGAGAGAATGAAGAGGCTTGCGGTGGGAAGGACTCGTTTCATGATAACATCTCTGCGCACATACTTCACTAGAATTGTCGTTGGAGATTGCCGTGATGGTGTTCTCTTTTATTCTTATCAAGAGGTTTGTTCTGTTGTCCCTCTCTACTAGTGAAAATTACCTTCTGTTGTCACTGTCATATATGTCTCTTCTTTGTTTACTTACCTAATTTCGGCTAAATATATATGAGATTTTTTTTTTTCATTTTAATGAAGGACGTGAAGAAACTTCACCAAATATATTGTGATCCAGCGCAGAGGTTAGTTGCTGACTGCTTTCTAATGGATACCAATTCTGTTGCTGTATCTGATCGCAAGGGCAGTATAGCAATCTTGTCTTGCGAAGATCATTCCGACTTCGGTACGAAGCACATAACGTTTTCTCGGTAGTTCAGAAATTACTTTCTTATAGAGGCTAATTGTTATAAATAAGAATTTGCTAATTGAAATACCTCCTGATGATCCAGAATATTCAAGTCCGGAATCCAACCTGAATCTAAACTGTGCTTATTACATGGGTGAGATTGCCATGGCTATCAAAAAGGTAAATTAACTTGCAGCGAGCCTTTCCCTGTATTACTAGAAACTAAAAGTCAGTGCTGCTATCTTAATTGCTTTCTTCACTGAGTGGTGTGCTAATCGTGTAACAAACTTGATCATATGTTACCTTGATCACAGTTAATAGGAAAAAACTACTTGGCGTATTGGTCTAACTATTCATCGGGCTTAACTTAGTTACCTTGAATCTAATGCAATCACAATTTCTCTATTATAAATTATCACTGAAAATTATTATTGACATGGAAATAATGTACCTAGCCACTAGAGAGTTCTGGTCAAGTTTCTTGCTGGACACTGCAGTTTCCTCATTAACCAATAAGAATATAAGATTAATATATCTATACAGTATATGTATGTCAATTCATTTCTGATTGCCTCAATTTTCGACAGGGTTGCAACATATACAAACTTCCAGCTGATGATGTTTTGCGAAGTTATGGTCTAAGTAAAAGTATTGACACAGCTGATGACACTATAATAGCAGGCACGCTGTTGGGAAGTATATTTGTCTTTGCTCCTATTTCAAGGTATATGTGACTGAAGACATAGCTAGTTTTTGTGATCTACACGTCATGGAATTTACTAGTTTTGCAAAAATAAATTGGCGTTACGACCAATTTCAACCAAATAGAGACTTTTGGTCTTGTGATATACTTTTGCACCAGAGAATCTGTTTGTACCTATTTCCTTGGTAACTTTAGTGACTGGTTAAAAACGTCTGTAGGGAGGAATATGATCTCTTAGAAGCTGTCCAAGCAAAGCTAATGGTCCATCCGCTGACTGCTCCTGTTCTTGGTAATGATCATAAGGAGTTCCGAGGTCGAGAGAATCCGGTAAGTGAATAAAAAAACAGTTACTATATATAAATGTGAGATGAAATAATATTTCTGATAGTTGAGTTCACACTTCAGTGTCTGCATTGGGTGGGTCTTTAAACGTTTGCTTCTGTGGACACATGATGCTAAGAAAAATTACCTCTTATCCATTATTACTAGTATGAAACATAAGTTTATACGTGTTGCAGTCCCAAGCGACAAAGATATTGGACGGAGACATGCTTGCTCAGTTCTTGGAGCTTACAAATATACAGCAGGAGTCAGTTCTATTGACACCTAATCCATCATCAAGTGCATCAAAAGGAAGTTCAAAACAACTTTCTTATCCGCCTCTACTTCTACACCAAGTTGTACGGTTGCTTGAGCGTGTCCACTATGCTTTGCACTAGGTCGTCCTCTTCTCAGCTCTCTTTCTACCCGAGGTTTGCAACCTAAAGCACGGCACTTTCACGAATAAGAAATTATTCGATCTGGTGCGTAGCTGGAAATTAGATATGGAACTTCTGAAATAAGTGTTATTCAAGGAGATGAATCTAGAACACTTGCATGCTTATTGACATTGTTGATTATAGGATGCAAGTTGGAAAATATCTAGCCTCAGGAGCTGCCTTGTGTTGTTGAGGGTGGGTCACTAGTCTAACGACTAATCCTCTTTCCCTCCGTGGCAACATTTTGTAGAGGAGCATACTTCCCTATGTACAGAGGTTGATGACTGAAATGGGTTACTTATGCATAGGACTCGATGTCATATTGTGTACATAAAGAGTAAAGGGGTACAAAACAAAACTGAAATGATCAATGCTGAATTTGTTTCTTTTTTTTTTCTCGCGTCAAATATTCATTGGAGTAAAAGGAGAGAATTTCAGTTCATACAAACGAGATGAAAACGGAATTGAAAATGCAAGAGGAGCAAGCTCTACTCCTTGCAAAAGACAGCAAAGACAGCAAACATACTTAAACTGATTAACAAAAGGAAAAGAAACCATCAGGGTAGTGTTTAAACAACCATTAGGCCAAACCAAAAGAAACATAACCATGAAAATATAGTAAAAGAAATCATCAGGGTAGTGTTTAAACAGTCATTAGGCCAAACCAAAAGAAATATAACCATAAAAATATAGTAGATAGTAGCTTAAAGGTGTTACTTGTCACTCACACTCTCTGGATCCGCGTTTGTGAGAGGTATGTAGTTCGGTGGAGTGGCCTGTGCATCCATGTTCAAGCTAGTGTGATTGTCTGCTTCATTAGGTATCATATCCGGGACAACTGCATAATCATCTTCTGGAATTGGTATGTTCAGACCTAAGTCCAACGGGTCAGCTACCACCTCTGCCATGAAAGTGTCCTCTGGATTGTTGATAATGTCCTCTATCGTGACCCTTACACTGGAAATACTGCTATCTTGCTCTCCAAGTCCTGTGTTTGAAGCTGGTTGCGAGATAAGGGAGTCGGGTGGAGTAGAGTCATCGCCAGAGGAGCCTTCCGTGACGTTGTTCACTGTGTGTCTATGATAATGGGAGTTTGGAACCGGCATAGTGTAGTAGTCCAGAGGTCCATTGATGTGTGCACAAAATGTCGTTGAATGAGTGATTCTTTGGCAGTTAAAGCACAACCTTCCCACCCACTCATAATAGTACTGAACCAGGAAATGGTCCCCATTTTCACAGTAAACTGACGTGTGATAGGTCAGTCTATCCTCCACATTGAAATTAATTTTAACACGGACAAGAAAAGGCCTAGTGACAGCAAAGTTATTCATGTCAACCTCAATAACCTCACCTACCAGACCAGCCAAGTATCTAACCACTGCATCAGAAGCGTACTGGATAGGTAGATACCTGATCTGAATCTATAGTTGTACCTTTGAGATAGTCCTTAGGTTCTGGTTATTCACCCATTTCTCTACTGCAACCAGCCATCCGTTGTAGAGGAGAGGTTACACTCTGCAGATTGATTCCATGTCTTCCTCTCGTTCAAAAAAGAACTGTGCTAGATCCTTGTCTAGCATCCTCCCATGGATCTTGTTGTGAAGGCCCCAGTCTTTTGGCAGGTCCTCAATCATGTCTTGGATCCTTTGTTCCACGGAGTTGAGGCATCTGACTAGCAGGCTCTTCCTGTTCCGTAGCTGATTATGGTAGTACATGTCCGTGGAGAGGTATACAGTTGGCTTGTTGCGCCCCAGAGAGAATTGATTCAACGCTTCCCAGAGGTTGTTCTCCATACGCTCGTAATTTGTTCTGTCCTCCTTCAGTTACTGAGCATTTTTATAGACTTTTTGGAGTGATCAGGGAACTCTTCGCATTCCTTGGCATGTATATTTGTCTTATGTGCATGTACTTAAGTGCATCGGGAGGCTGAAGTGTTGTAATAGTTCATACGCAAAAAGTTTGCGTTTCCCAGACAGTTGCGTGCAGAGAGAGAGGCAAGCGTCGCCATTTCGCCACCTGACATTCAGATACTGGCAACTGAAGTGGCAAAAGGAATATCTGCCCAATATTGCCAAAATCTACATTAGGGTTTCAACTTAAACTCATGATTACCTATTTTGTAGCTTAAAAACAAAATAATCTAAGGCAATGATACGAGCCTACTCAGCACTTAGTCTAGAACCTAGGCCACAATTTAGGAAAACCCTGACTGAGCAAAGGAAAATGATGATGAGAACAGGACAAAAGTATAAGACAACACAGCTGAATTATGTCATATGTGATAGTTGTTATCTAATGGTTAAAATGCTTAGCATGAAAATTTATAAAATGGAGGGAAAACGGGGGGAACCCGCAGGGGACTTCCAAAGTCTCAAACATGAAGATATCAGATAACCAAAGACTTTTGTACCTTCACGGGAAATAATCTAGAGGCACTAAGGAAACTGATTCTATACTGAGCTAAGCTAAGAAGCTTCAATATGTAAAGTCACTCCTAAGATCATAACCTTAGCCACTCAGACTGTTTATTTTAGGTCTTACTCAATGTCCTCAGTCCACTGAGAGATTCTCCTTGCTATGTAATCCTCGAATCTCCCATCCTAAACCACACTTTTTGCTATTAGTCTGGCGTTTTTGTTCCGATGTGGTGGGGTAAATCTGATTTGACAGTTTTGAAGGTGAGCCAGTGTTTCCCAAATTCTGTGAGACCAGAATTGGTTTTTGGGTCATCTATCTGGGTCTGAGATGATCTTATATATTGTTCTGTTATCCAGTTCCACCGTTGAGTCATTGATTTTGAGATCCTTTATCACTGTTATCAACCATTCAAGTCCTGCAAACATTAAGTGCATGGGGTTTGATGCATCAGTGATCACATGTCTCCCATGCATAAAATTTTGCTGGTTCCATTTGTGCATAACAAAAGCACCACCATTTAAGTCGCTCCTAGAATTCCAAGCTACTGCCAATCTAACTTGGTAGGAAGTATCTGTGTAGTCAATAGGAACATGTTGATCATTCCTGAGTCCAGTGCTTTGTTTGTTTTGTTTTCTTATCAGCAAGCATCGTTCCCAAGTTGATGCTTCCAGCAGGGATTCTTGTGCTATTACCCATAGATTGTCCTGTTTCTTCTGGATGACTATATCATTTCTTGTTTTCCATATGTACCACGTGATCCAAGGGAAGGACTTGACCAGACTCGATGATGAATCAACAGTTGTGGATAGACAGTACAGATAGTCGAAGTTTCTTGGGATTGATGTAGGTGAGAATCCATCTGGTGGGTGAGGGAAGTTGGTTAAAGCCCAAATTTGTCTTGCCGTTGTACATAGAAAAAGACAATGATTGATTGTCTCCTCTAGAGCTCCACAGATATGGCAAGATTAGGTAAGGACTGTATCCTTGTGCTTAATCTCTCCTGCACTGCTAGTGCTCCAGACAATGCCCTTCACACAAATAGAGCAATCTTTTTCGGAATATCCAAGTTTCATATTTTGCTTTTGAGATGATTAGTAGGATTGATAGGTACACTTGTGGAGCTTCAAGTCGTTGAGGGGAATGATATCTGGTAGCCACTTTTAACCGTGTATTCTCCTGAGTTTGTGAATCTCTAATACCATGAGTCTTTATACGTTGTGCTTGGTGGAGATTCAAGGATTCCGATAGCATCCGCTGCTAGGAAGGTGTCCATCATTCCATCTGCCATTTGTGATCGCCTTTAAGTTGACATTCAATCTTGGTTCTCTGCTAATTGGGGGTCGTGGATAGGGGTGTAGAATCTAGTTGGTAGTCTAAACAAAGGTGTCCCTGCCATCTCCTATTTGTCTGACAAGTCTTTTGTTAAGTAGTTCTCTTCCATAACAAATACTTGTCCAAGCATAGGATGGTCGTCTGTATTATCTGCTACTTAAAAAGTCTTGTCTCCTGGAAATATTTTGCTTTTAGTGCTCTAGCCATCAAAGATTGTGGGTATCTTGTGAGTTTCCATGCTTGTTTAGCCAAAAGAGCTTGGTTGAAATGTTCTAAGTCTTTGAAAACAAGGTCACCATTCTTTTTACTCTTGCACATGTTATTCCAAGAAACCCACATTATTTTCTTTCTATCTTTTGCGGATCGCCACCAGTACTGGATAATGGCAATTGTGATTTTTTGGCATTGTGATTTTGGTAGTCTGAAACACGACATGGCGTATACAGGGAAAGCCATTGCAACTGCTTTAATCAAGGTTTCTTTTCCTCCTAACGAAAATGTTTTAGTGTGCCAGTTATCCGTGCAGTTTTGTTGTTTCTCCATGATATAATCAAAGATATTTGTCTTGGATCCTTTGAAGCATTCTGGAAGCCCAAGATACTTGCAAATTCCGTGATCAGTGTGGATCCCCAAGATGGTTTTGAGGAGGTTCCTTGAGTTCTCATTGATTCCTTTCCCAAAGGCTATAGAGGACTTCCCATAATTTATGCTTTGTCCAGAGACTGACTCATAGGTATTTAGGCATTGATTAAGGTCAATCACTTCTTGTGTTATGGCTTTGCATACGAAGAGGCTGTCATCTGCGTAAAGGAGATGTTGAATAACCGGGCCACTGTTATTGAAGGCTATTCCCACTGTCCTATTGTCCAGCATTGCTTGTTTCATGATGTGAACCAATC
This sequence comes from Lepidium aucheri, assembly GCA_900406435.1. Classification (NCBI taxonomy): domain Eukaryota; kingdom Viridiplantae; phylum Streptophyta; class Magnoliopsida; order Brassicales; family Brassicaceae; genus Lepidium; species Lepidium aucheri. The sequence continues at coordinate 23,429 of OVBA01001454.1, read as the reverse complement.
CTCCCGTAGCCAATACAAATAGAAAGGGAGATAGTGGGTCCCCTTGTCGAAGACCTCTCTCTGGTGCTATGAATCCATATGGCGTACCATTGATTAGAACGGAATATTTCACCGTTGTCACACAGAACATTGTCATGTTTATCTTTTTTTTGTGAAACCCAAGTTTGCAGAGGATAGACTCCAAATATTTCCATTATAGTCTATCATATGCCTCTGATAGATCAGTTTTGATGGCCATGAAACTCAGTTGAGCTTACCTATCTGTGTTGATGTAGTGCATTAGCTCATGTGCAAGGATTACATTGTCCGTGATAAGTCTTCCTTGCGTGAAGGCACCTTGACATTCAGATACCACATGTGGGAGTATTTTTTGTAGTCTTCTGGCCATTATCTTGGAAGACAATCTTATAGATGACAGAGCACATTCTTATAGGGCGGCAGTCTTTCATTTTCTTTGGTCCTTGGCATTTTGGAATTAAGGCAATGTGAGTATAGTTCTATTCTTCCGGAAAAGCTTTGTTTCTAAAAGCTTCCTTCACTTCTGAGGTAACTTTGTCTCCAATGATGTTCCAATACTTTTGATAAAAAAATCCTGTCATGCCATCTGGTCTAGGGGTGCTGTCACCTCTAATTTTGAAAGCTGCTTCTTTGACTTCCGCATTGGTGATGAATTTTAACAATTGTCTGTTCATTGGACCCGTGACTTTGTGTTGAAAGTTCCTAAGTACTTGTGTGATTGCAGAGGGTTTTGAAGAGGTGAACAGTTATGTGAAGAAACTCGATGCTATGTTGCCTTTCGAGCCTTCAATCCAGTTTAAAGTTCCATTCTTATCTTGGAGACACTGAATTTTGTTTTTTATGCGTTTGTAGTTCACATATATATGAAAGAATTTGGTGTTGTGATCTCCTTGAATTAGCCATCTCTCCTTCCCTTTCTCTAGAAAAGCTCTTCCTCCATGTAGTAGGAAGTGAGATCTGCCTTGAAATGTGCCAGGGTTTGTTGGTCTGAATCCTGTTTAATTAATTCTCTCTCTAGCAGGTAGCAGGTCTCTGAGACTGAGACTGTTCTCTTTGCCCGTTTTGTTTAAGATATTCTTTTTTCCACTTCAATATTGCTTTCCTGCATTCTGCTGAATTTGTTTCTTTGTACTCTTATTGGTATTCTTAACTACAAAAATAGCTGAAAAAGCATTGTTTTTTTCGGAAACGACCAACGACAAACGCGTTGCAACTTCTTTTATCAGGAAAAGATGACGACTTGGACGATGTTTAATACACTTGCCATATAGAATAGCTCAAAATTGTCATATTACAGTATCAACTAAAGAGTCTTTAATGGTTGCAACTCTCGCAGGCTTGTTTAACAGCTGCTTCTCAAAATTTTTACAACATTTGGTGACTTGTTACAACAAAATTCTCAGGCCAAGGCACTGTCTGCATACTCCATTGCCCTCTGCTTCACGTATTCGATTCTCTCCTCGTCACCAGCAGATTTCTCGTATTCCAAGTACTTCTTGAACAAAAACTGAGAACAAAAAGTATAAAACGGTTAAAATCTCGCCTTGAAATTCTGTACTCACTAACAACACTATAAGCAGATTTAATATGCAAGGCTATTTGGCACCTTCATCTTCTTGGGAGGTAAGCTCAAGCTAATGGCTCTCTCGAATAAAGATCTAATTACATCCACCTCTCCCAGCCGGATCTCCTGTACACAACGAACACGACAAACATAAGTTCAAAATGCAACAAAGATGGCAACGAACAATAAATTTTAGAGAAGCTGAATATAACGAACTTGGTCAAGATAAACACTCCACAAGTCTGTTCTTTTCGGGTATTCCCTAAGGACGCCTTCAAACATTGACCTCCCTCTATCTGCAACTCCGCATTTGAACTCAAGGATAGCAGTCTGTGATATGAATTTAATGTGCTTATGCCGCGGAAGACATAGCAAGGCACGATTCACAATGGACTGAATGCCTTCTTCGTTTTGCTTTAGAGAACTTTGTACTTTCCTTAACCATATCTATAAAGCAAACATCAGATAAAAAAAGTTTAAAGAGTGAAGAGTCGAACCTTTGATTTGAGAGATAAAGATAAGGTAGAATGTACCTTGCATGATTGCTTGAACTTCTTCACCATCTCATCAAGCTGCTTATCAGCCAATTTAAATTGCTCTGTTCTCTCGTACACACCCAAGAGGGCGAGGTACACTTTCTTCGGGTCACAGTATTGACGGGCCCTATCAAACACTTTCTTAACAGCTTCCTGGAGATGAGAAACAAACACAACAGGTAAACATCAATATATAAGCCTACTGTCGGTAATATCTATAAGAATTAACTGGAGTCTTCTCTCTACCTCCGGAGGATTTCCATGTTCATTTTCCAAATTAAAGTAAGCAACCCACATGTTTAGCTTCTCTTCTTCTTCACGAATATTTATAGTTCTCAAGGCCCTTCAATAGAGAATACGTATTACACAGGTTAAATATAATGAATATACCAACTATCACATGAAAAACAATAATACTCTACCAAGCAGGTATTAGGTTCAGGCGGTTATATAATTAAGCAATAATTGCTGCTCTCAGACCGTATCACTAAGTATCTCCTTGAATGATACAGAGAATTTAGGGACAAGTACCTCTCAGCAATTGATCTGGCTTTCTCAATATCAGCCAAGCTGAGCATGAACGCCATATATTTTATCCAGACAAAGCTGCTGTTTGGAGAGCTTCTAACCAGTTTCTCAAACTCTTCAGCACTTTCAGGTGCATGATTCTCCAGCAATCTTCCTTCCGCAACTTGTATTTTTCTCTCTCTGCACAAGTAGAATTTTTCAGCTTGGGTGAAACCAAATATATAGCATCTTAGTTTTCAAATGAGAATCTAAAGTGATAGCCAACCTTTCGTCCTTGTCTTTGTGCATTTCCCTTCTCTTGCTCTTTTCATCTCTATCGGCTCCCTGTAGTTTCTCTTGGTGCTGATTGTTGTGAAAATCCGTCTCCTCAATCTCGTCAAGGTCAACCTCAAGCGGAGGGACAGCAGCCCTTGATTCTACTTGAGCAAGAACCAGAGAAGTTCCACTGTGTCTTTCACCACTTGTTTCCTCGAACTCAAAATCACCGACTGCTGCAAGAAAATCTGACTTTGAATCATTGATCGGATCACATTCCATGCTTGCTTCATTAATGTTTTCTTCGGCAGGTGGTTTGACATCATCACCATCTATAAAATAAGAGCTCTTCATTCCTAATGATATACGTCGCTTTTCCTCGTCCAGCTAAAGCAAAGCGCAAAAATGAAATGGAACAACATAAACATACCATCATAACATCATTTAGTGACATCTTAAATCATGATAATATAGATCATAGAAAAGCTATGTTCAAGTTAATTTACGAGATTAAATTACTCTTCCCGCACTAGGAAAGGAGGAACAATGGTTGTCAAGAAAAACACTACAGAACACCAATTATGCCTGTTGACTAGACCACCTACCTTTAAAATTTTTGCGGTGACGCTCTCCCCAGCCTTAAACCTGTCTGGTACATTCTCAATACGATCATCAGAAAGCTGCGATTTGTGACACAATCCAACCTGTTACAAATCCAAAGACAAATAGCCAGTCTGCTTACTCCATAACGATGATTTTACAAAGCAGCATACAGTTTGAAATAACAGATTTTAAGGAATACACAAAACTAGATATATACCATGCCAGTTTGATTTATTGCAATGAATAAGCCATAGGGCTCCACACGCTTGATTCTTCCAGAAATTGTATCTCCAACATGGAGTTTCTTCAAGTCATAAGATTCAGATTTCAGCTGTCCACCACCATTTACTGTCTTCAAAGTGACTTCTACCCGCTTGGATATAGGCTCCACATTTAAAACCCTAAAACTTTTAGCGGTTAGAACAGAATATGAAGTGAATTATTAAGTATCTATATGACATGAAGTCTGCATTACCTGCCAGTTACAAGTTTTCCTACTGGAAATTCCTTTTCGGGCTCCTTAACAAAAGTATCACATAAATTTGACAACAGAACTTTTGCATCGACTGTCCGAGAAAGCATAATAAAACAACCTTTTGTCATCGTACTCTTGACATATCCCTGTAAAAGTTTGAAATTAACATAAGAACTACCACTAGGAAGAAATAGGTTGCAAATTAGGGCAAATATACCTGGACGCGCATATCAGGTGAAAGATCTTCAATCCTCTCAAAACGCTTACAAATATCATCACTGCAGATCATCATCAAGTTGAAAAGTAAATTTAAAATGCTGTGAAAAATCTTTTACTAACATGCGAACATTAAGTTCACATAGAATCAATGCAGAGAGCAAATCCTGGTCATAGTTATTCTCTAGTGTTCTTATTCCATTCAATGTTGAAAAATCCATGAATTGAAAGGCTGATGCTGAGCTTTTACTAGCATTCCATTCGAATCTAAAAAGATCAAATCCATAACAAAAGCAATAGAGATGGTGAAGAAAACTTACTTATTCTTGAAAGCTTCTGAGAGATGGTCAGAACTCATACCATCTAACGAAGTCCGTAATGACAGTTCAATTTGCCAAGTCCCTCTACTAGAATTGCTAATTTCTAAGACCTTACATTTGACAAACTGGCCTTCATGAAAACCATCTAATGGATTGGAGACCCATGAATCATTGATTTCGGTAAAATGAACTCTCCCAAATACATATGGACCTATTTGCACACGAAGTCCAGCCACACCAGGAAGTATCTTTGAAATTCTTCCACCCAGAATGTCTCCTTCATGAATAAATAGAGTAACATCATCACCATGGATGCTACTGTCTAGTTTATTCGTTTTCTCGCCTTCACCATTGGCACTGCTTTTGTGAACATCAAGTAGAGGACGCTGAACCAACCGTAATGTTTTCTTTTCTTTATTGTAAGTCAAAACATAGCCTGAAACAGCTTTACCAATGGGAAAACGCCTTTCAAACTCCTCAAGTTCATAAGCTTCGCATGCAGTGTCTAAGATGAATATACGTGCTGTCACGTTTCGAGATACTGCTAACCAAACCCATTCCTTATCCACTTTGTAGACATATCCACTGACACATTGTCCAGCAACAAACTCAAGTTGTTCACTTTCTTTAATGTCATTCATCTCACCGGAATCTAATTGAAATGCAAAAAAAGATACACGGAGACCATATCATCACTTGGTGTGAGCAAAAATTCCTTATGTAAGATACACGTAAGCATACTTGTGACTCAAATGCATATGAACTATTACAGCTTATGATCTATGTGATTATGTCTATAAATATTGGTAAACATACATAATCGCTAGCGATGGGCATCTAAAGAATAAGATAAAAATAATGGTCAAAATAATTTATACTATCCAAATATCGCCGTCTCATAATGACAAGGAGATTTTGACTAACGAAAAAGTATTCTATTTTAAACCCTAATGGGAAATGATTGTTAGGCAGTATATATTTTAATGCGAGTTAATGGCCTATATGATCTGCAGAAGTTTTCAATTCTTTTGGATTACCTCTAAGCATTGAAGGCTTTACAGAAAGCTCCCAAAGTTGACTCTTTTTGATATCAGTACGACATGGCTTTGCAACAACCCTTGCAGACATTGATTGTCCGACTCTGAATTTGGCAAAAGGTTCTTCACTTGTACTTGCATCATTTACCTATCCAATTAAATAGGTGCCGTTAAGCAAATCTTCGTAATATTGAAGAATGAATGTTACAATTTAAAAATGATGTAGGCAACACCAGAAAATTACCTCTGTTATATGGATTCTTCCTCGGAAACTGTGGCCAAAGTTCACTCTAACTTCAAAAGGCTTTATTTCAGTAATCTGAAAAGTATAAGATGTTAGTATGAGGCAGCAGAAGTTATGGTGGTAGTCGTAAACCATAAATTATTTTTCTTATTCTTTCTATGGTCCTACCCAAGCTCAGGATTACTTCTCTTAGATTTTTAGTCTGATAAGATGTCCTTTTAATATCTGCACCTATGTGAAGTATAGACACAACTGAAACCCTATCTATCTAAGATGACTAGAAGTTGGTAGTCGCCAACCCATAACTTATCTTTCTTAGACTTCCTGTGTTCCTTCCCAAGCTCAAGATTATTCCTCTTAGATATCAAGTTTGTTAAGATTTCTCTTTTATGTATCTGCACCTATGCAAATGTTTGCTATGTGTACTTTCGAAGTAATTATAGATGATCATTTTGACTATTGACATCTACGCTCTGCTCTAGTTTCAACAATAGCATAAATTCTAGTGCGCTAGAAACCCACTAAAAACGGCAGGCCTGTTGAGTAAAAAAAAAAAAAAAAGGACTTAGGAAGAAGAGCGTTGGTAACCTCAGCATGGACAACAGAACCAACTTCACAGCTGGATTTCTTCTTCGCCTTCTTAGCTCGGGAAGTCTCAGAAATACCGGAAACGGAGTCAAGAAGTAAAAGCAACCTCCCAGATGTCAAGGTATTTGGCAGAGCCTCAACAGATGCAACAACACTGCCCATTAAACAAAACTTAGCTACCATAAACTACACTAGTAAGGACAGCTATGTATTGCCAATGATCAGTACAATGAGAAGATTGAATATCAACTGACAATCGAAGTATGTACAAATTTACATGTAATTAGTTTAGTCAGATAGGGCGAAGTCAAAGACAGCGTGGCAAATTAGGAACAATGGCAAAGGAGAGAAAATATAATCAGTACAAGTTAAGTGAATAAATAGCACACCTTTGTCCAGCCGAAAATTGTTTCACTGGCAACCTCTGAGTGTTATAGTCTGATATTGACGCATATCCTATAGTGTAACCATGCTCTGGAATCGACAAAACCTGGGAAAAAGGGAGGGAAACTCTGAGTAACATGCAATAATAACTGAGTGCAATTAAACACTTACCAAGTATTGCTCCTTCACAATCTCTACAACAGCATTGACCATTTGGTGGACTTCAAGTTCCTTGGAGAGTCCTCTTTTACGTTTCTGAAGCACAATAAAGTACAACTAGTCATATGCCAGCTAAGATTAGCGTTATCAATTAGAACGTAAGTTAACAATGATGAGTAGGCAAGAAAACTTGAATAAAACAAAACTTGGCCAGAATATATCCTTAGAGTGAAACCTTTTTTGACTGATTGTTGGCCCCCTCTTTAGTTAAGTTATTTACGAGCTCCGGCCTCAAAGACAAATCAACTAGTTTCTCTGCCCTAGAAAGATCAAGAACAACTGCACTGACAACAGAACCGTGTTCCACAGTAGCTCCACCCACTACAAAAAAAAAACACAATATATAAACCAGAGGCTATGTACAGATGCATTAATTGGATTCAATCCATACAAAACTGAACCTCGAACTAGATTCTGCAGAATGACTTACTATGATGCTGAGGTATAAAACCAAGGACGTTATTAATATTGTCAAAATTCACCACCACACCCAGGTCATTTCTTTCCTGTATAGTTCCCTTGATCAAACTCCCAATAGAGAATTTCTCAACCCAACTACATTCACTTTTAGTAATATCAGATGATTGCAGGACGGATATCTGGACAAATAAACAGTAACAGTTAGAAATCAATATTTCTTTATGTTTTTTGCAAGTCACTGCTAGTCAAAGTTATGCACACACATGCAAAAGTCCCTGACACAGGCTCAAGAAAAATGTAATACATAACGAATTGCATAAACTTCTTTAGCCCAATAGAAAAAAAAAGATATATCTCAAGACAGTACCTTCTCATCCATGAGGAAGTATTCTTGGACAAAAGAGGCATCTACAGAAGCACAAGATGACTGTTTCAATGAAAGAGTTATCCTACTTTTTTCATGATTGACCTGAAAAAAGCGCTGAAAATGATCATGACCTCATAACATTATCAACAAAATTAATAGAAGGCCTTGAGTCCAGCGTTCACATACATCAACAATATTAGCCCGAACAGATTGTCCAACGAAAAAGGATTTCGACAGTTCCGCCCTAGGTTCGTCAGTTGCCTTAACAAGAAAGACGAGCAACTTTAAGAAACAAAATTCGCCAACCAAAAGTGACAACGAAAATTCATAGTGAACAAACAGTCCACCTTGCTTCTTGGGGCAAAGCCAGTCAACCGACCAAGAAAACGGACAAAGCAGCCATTTTCAATCAAGTTACAAACATAACCCTGTATAAAAGTTAATCAAAAATAGATGTGAGTTTTTACCAACAAAAAAACTCTGGCGGTCCCACTAAGAAGTTACTATATTAAAAAGACGGAACTACTCACATGAATCACTGAGTTTGGCTGGAGCTGGTTAAAATCCGAAGGAAGCTCTTCAACTAATTTAATGAGAGAATATTTCGAGGAGAGAGCCAAGTTGTTGCCTTCGATGTCTAAAATACACAAAATTACTCTATGTAATGATTTCGTATCATCAACCACTAAAATAGTTAAATAAAAATATCATCTCAGCCTTCCTGGATCTGGATGGATCATTTCGTTTAGTTTTTAGATACTACGCAATCAGAAAGGTGAACCCGAATCAATCAATCACTTGAGGAAGGAACTACTGAAATAAAAATGTTTCACTATCTAAGATCCATCCACACCCAGAGAAATATAAAAACATAAGCACTGTGAAAGTTTAGACAATCGACCTCCATGTGTAAAGGATATATACGTAACGAAGAAAAAATGTTCTGAAAATACCAAGGGTAACAAAAACATACCTAACACCAGCAGCTTATCAAGCTCATATCCAGGTTTTAAAAGCGACTTTATTAATGTTGCTTGCTCTACAACACAAAAACAACTCAGAAACAGATGAACAAAAGCAAAACCCAAAATGAATACTAGTGGGGGAGAAAACACATACCATGATGATCAGCTAAATGTTCAGCAGAAATTGTACCCTTGAAAAAACCTTTGGATTTAACACGGACAATGACTGCCTGAGGAGTTATACTATCAATTATTCCGGATACAATGCTACCTAACTTGATTGATTCGTCTTCAGAAACACTGTCACCAATAATTTACACAAATTTGAGCTGCAAGCATTTAATGATATAAAGGCAGCCCCCTTGATGGCAAGACGATGATCACATATCAGATTAAAGAGGGAAAACCTTGTTGTCTTTATCATAAAACTGAGGTTGATTTTTCGAGATCCATGAACTGCACTGGTTACTCTACATTTGACAACCTCACCAATATGAAACACTGAATCGGGGTTACTGCCAGGCTCTACACCAAGTTCAAATCTGCTTAAACAAAGTCAGTAGAGCATATTAGTTTCAAGGCCATCAAAGTAGAAAAACTTAACTAAAGCCTTTATAATGGGTAAAAAAATCCATGTACTAAAAGGAATCAGAACTGAGAGGCAACGGCGGTTAATATAAAACAAAATAGTGCGGTAAATTGTAAAAACCTGGGAACAAATCCTTGCACTCCATTATAGAAGCGAACAAAGCATCCATGTTTTTCAATCTTTGTTATCCAGCCATGTGTCACTAGTCCTTCAGTGGCATCAGCATAAGAACTCAAAATTGGAAGTTTAGACTTAACCTGAAAAGAATAAACATTTCATCTTTACCGCACGAGAACAGTGTTGAAAAGGTAACAACCAGACTTATTAATTGCAATAGATGACTGAGAGTAAATAACAATAGAGTTTCTCCAGTCCTGATCTATACATAAGATACAACTTCAAAACAAATGTCCATAAAGAAGAAACTTATGTTCCATTTAACGAGAAAAAAATGGACTCAATTGTAGAAAGTGCAACCTCGAATCACAAGATGAAAACAAAAGAAGGGCAAGATAAAGAAACGAGGTGCATTTTATCACACATTTTCATATGAAGGAATAATATAAACAGTTATAAGCCTCTAAACCAACAAATGAATTCAGTAACTAGACACATCAAGGAATATGAAAACAATTAATAAAAGCCAGATCCAATCATAAGCAAACTTACAAGTGTTTTCTTGTAAGTAACAGTTATTCTCTTTGATTTGCAGCCAAGCACACGGAATACTAATTCAGCTCCCACCTGAAAAGGAAATTATTCCAATTAAGCAGGCCCCAACAGTTTTGCAAACAAAACATGTACAATCAATATAATGAACCAACCTTGAACTTTTTCCTGGGCTTCACAATTTCCAACTCAGACATATGTCGAAGTGGGCACATTGCTTTGAGACCACCCGGAAATTGTACAATGGCACCAAACGTATCTACAGATATGACTTTTCCCTTCGTCACCATACCAGGCTTGACATCTGAGTGGGTGAAAACTGGTCCTTCAAAGGCGCTTTCCTGCCAATACAAAAACACACGAAAAAACTAAGGAAGGGAACAAACACGTGTAAAACAGGAACAATATGCATACATGTCTCAAGAGAGAGACATTAACATACAATTCTGCACCACACTACTGCCTATTGACATTTAGATTGCAAGGCACTGGTTGAATATTAGGAATCAATACTAAAAGAACAATCCATTAGAATGTCTGGCAATAAAATACCTTTAAAGTCCCTATGGCCAACCCCTCCATCTGCCTAAGTCCAAGTATTCGAACACGGATACGATTTCCTTCCTTAAACTTCTTTTCCAGTTTCTTAACTTCATCTCCTGTGGCATCATACGTCTGCAATTACAGTCTATCTCAGTTGACAAAGGACATGAAAAACTCAAATCTTTTTACAAGTATAAGCCAACAAGCCAATTACACATACACTGACGTATGCTGGAGTGGACTCGGGCGTAGAAGGGAGTTCCAGAAGAAGGCCTGATTTATCAATACGAACTACTTTTGCTTTATCGAATATGCCTCCGCTAGAGACATGCTGTAAAGAGCCAATACAAGTTTTACAAATATAGTTTTAGAAAAGAGAAAAGATAGACAGATACAGGTACATCCAAGACCACCAAACACAGAGAACGATGCAGACTAAGGTATCAAAGGAGATGAAACAAAATTGTAAGATAGTGATGGTCATTCTCCTCAAGCTTAAGTACGAGTAAACAGTGAATAATTGTGGACGTAAGAAACGCTCATTTTCATATTTCTGACCCTTTATTTAAACCTTCAAATTATCTTTAAAACCAATTCTCATAGTCATTACACCTTAGAAGAAGCGCATGGAATCAGTAACTTACCAACGGAGGAGCCTTGTTACAAACAAGATGAGGGTTCAACGTCAAACCAACAGCTCTAGATGATGGATCCATAAACAATATTCTAGCATTAACCTGAAAAAACAGTAGGAGCATTTTGTCCAAGTTAACCAAAGGTTGTATATAAAAAAAGATAAAAGATAAAAAAAAACTTTCACCAAACATACAATGCAAATTTTCAATAGTTGAGAGAAAGACATTATTGTAAAATGAACACACTAAGCATGAAACATTACTTTAGAGATAACAAACAAACAAACGCCAAGGGAAAACTTAACATGGAAGTGGGACTACAAGATCTGGAAACTATGATGACTTGTATAACAGAAACAGCAAATAGAAGAACTAGAAAAGAGTGACACCAAATGCATACCATTTTATTCTGATTATACTCATCCTTCCAGCTTTTGTTAGACAATGGATTTTTTAGATGGAAGAGATCAACCTGCATATTCAATGAGAAACATAACTCATAAGTGTCACCAAGATTATAGGTTAAACGTGAATCACTAGTAACTCACCGTTCCATTAAAGTATGAAAGAAAATCTAACAGTATCCCATTTTCAAGAACGGATTGCACACAGGCATTAACCATCATTCCTGGGATGAGAAGATCAAACGACATGCCATTAAGATCCTTGGTCTGCAAAATGGTATCAATGCAGTTAAGAATATGTGAGAGAATTTAATCTGCAAATTGCGAGAAAATATTAGAGGCATACCAGACACTTTGCCACTGAATCTTGGTCAGAACTCAGATGAACAATTTTACGTTCTTTATCGATCTTTGTAATCACACCCTGAATAAGCTGGCCAGTCTTCATTCCTGACTCCTGGTTTCCTGGGAATTCAGTAAAAAGGTAGATGAAATTTTAAAGATGGCCAAAAGCAAAACTAGAGAGCCATGAAGTTGCGCAGAAAAATCAAAGGCATCCACAAAGGTCTTTGGAAGTAAATACGAATTTAGGACCCTCTAGAGTATTTCCCTTACTTGGACATAGGCAAGAAACTTAATCATAATGTAGATTAAAAGGTAAACTGATTATCATTCTGAAGAGTTTAAAGTGAGTGAAGAGCTAAGAGCCTAGTAGGTCAACCTGGTTTCTTACCATCATTGCTTATTTCTATAAATCCTGTGATAGAAGGTAATCCAAAATGAAGGATATAACCATGGTCTTCGATGCTTTTCACGTTAGCAGTGAACACCTGAACAAGCATCATGAAAAAGAAATAAAAGATATTTATTTCTAATACAAATCATAACCTGTCTATAAAGAGCTATAAGATTAATTACATCGGCAACAGAAATATGAGTTGTAAAGTACGAACCCCTTTCAGATATTAGCAATCATAAAACTTTTCATTCAAAACTGCTACCATATGCAAGTTAATAAATAATTCTAAACTCGATCAGCCACAAACTCTTCGAACCCATTTTGGATCTTTGAATAGCTTTGGCTATGCCAATAAACTTAAAAACCACTACCAAAAATTCATCCGGAAATGTTACACGAAGGCAGAGCTCTGCAGTAGTACATAGTTACAAAATAAAAGGAAAATAAAACAGGCATTGACATACCATCCCTTGTTGAAAGGAATCCAAACTGAATCCCTTGTGTAATAAAGAAAGGCGCAATGAAAGCCATATTTTCCTTTTGCCTGCCTCCTTATTATCATCATCTAGTTGCAATACAATGCAGGGAACAAGCTGACCCACAGAAAAAATGTCACCAAGGAGCTTATTTTCATCATCCTGCTTGACAAAAAGTGGACCAGCTCTAATCAGATCGCAGAAAAGAATGGAGAAGTGTCACGAATTCACGATGACAACGTATAGCAGATTTGAACAGCCAATTATTTGCCTACAGCAGTTACCTCAATCCCCAGATCTGTAAAATCTGATGCCTCGCTTGCACGAACTAATCCACGTAAGCCTCCTGGGAGACTAATTACAATATCCTTAAGGTTTACTTCAGTAACAACTCCTAAAAGCTTCATTCCTGGGGATATATTCTGAACATACGTTTGCATAAAAGTCAGAACAGGAAAGGTAGAGATATGATCTGCTAAGAAAATCTTCAAGGACAGTAGCATCATGCAACCATGGTGATGACAATTGATGGATGTCAATGGAAAGCTATATGCCAAAGGTCAGTGCATCAAATGAAGAATGCACACGTGTTTAGCACACGTAAAACAGGTATGATCAACTGATATAAGTACCTATCTAGATAAAATGTCAGAGAAATTAATTCAGAGACTTAATCACTGTAATCTGAGTATCTTGATTCAATTTAGGTGAAGATAATTTCCCAATAATGTTGATCATACCATAAGTTCTGAGGTTGAAGAGCAAGTACACTAACAATTTGTTCCAGGATGTAAATAGTCAATGGAAGCAACAAATTTTAACAATGTGGCGTGTAAATGTTACAAGATCTTTCATACTTTTAATACTCATTAAAATACCCTTTACTGTCACCGTGCTGGACACAGGCATCAACTTGCTAAGAGAGTTCTGAGTTATATACCTTAATAGTAATCTTATTAGCATATCTTGGCCGCTTTCCAGTAAGACCACCGCCAAAAAGCAAGCCCAATTCGTCTACATCGCTAGGGATTCTCTTAGACTTTTTCCCTTTACTCTTCTTAGAAACACGTTCGTCAGCGTCAAACTCAGCATCGACCTCTTCGTAAATTTTCTCGCGCTCTTTTTTACTCAGAGAAGTACCTCCACCTGACAATCATTGAAGCAAATGAAATAAATTCTAATTCAAAATTCTGTAGGAATATCACAATAACTAACTCAAGGGGGTTCTCAGAACAAAGAGAACTGAAGCTATCAATTTCAAGTTTAGCTACCTCATATACAGTAGTGATTCATGACATTAAGTAAAGATAAAAATTGGATGATTACTAGCATATAACATAAATTTGAGGAAGAAATGAACCTCGAGGAAAGTCAGGAACCTCTTCGAGCTGCATAGCCAGTGCTTCAGACCTTGCAGCAACATCGTCCTTTGTCTTCTTAAACGGCTTCTTAGATGGTCTAAAAGGCTTTGAAGAATCATGACGTTTTCCACTGGAAAATTTCTTCGACGGTACCACCATATCTCCAATGGCGGATGTGAGAGGTTAAGAACGGGCTCGTTTTTGTGTTAGTAGGGTTTTAAACGTTGTACTGAAGAAGACGAAGAATTTTGTAGGGTTTTATGAGAACCGCCCGGTTTATAATTCAACGAGAAAACAAAAACTGTGAACCGATCAGTTAGATTTTAAAATTAACCCAAAAATAAAAAACGTAATGGGCCTATATGGGCTTTATTGCAACTATTAAAGGCCCACTGTAGAACATTCTCGAATATACACGATCATCTTGTAGAATATAAACGAGAGGGGGGAGAGAGAAAGAAAAAGTGCTTCGGAAGGAATTGCGTTCTCTTGTAGATTCCAGGTTTTAGTTTCATGATCATTAAGTTTCCATAAGCGTGTTCATTTTTTGCAATGAATTTTTGCTTCTGTTGTCAAAGATTTCTTCTTTCGTCCGTTTTGTTTCGGTGGTTATTGCACATATGTTTGATTCGTCGCGTTGTTGTCATGCTCTTGTACCGATTGTTTCTTTGTTGTTCTTGATCATTATACATTTGTATTAATCACTTGGTTTTTCGATTTCGTTTCATCGCTTCTCTCTTTTCGTATTTCGAAAGAAAAGCTTAAAGAAATCTGATCGGAAGTAGTATTTAGGTGGAAATTCTCAATGTTGTTTTTATTGAACTTGTAGCGTCAAAGAATATATGACTCATGTAAATCGCTCGATTTTGATGGCATACCCTACTGTGCATGTTACTTGATGTTGCTCTGCTATGAAAATGATAAGCCTTTTGAGTTTATTTGAATATGAGTTGTCTACTGTCTCCGAATTGGAGTCTAAATGCGTTTAGCTCTCTTTGTCTGGATATTGACAGGCTTCTTAGTGATAATGGCGAGGAGCTATAGTTACAGTCCCTCACCGCCGAGGAGTTATGGTAGAAGGCACAGAAGCCCAAGTCCCGTGGGCTACTACAGAGGTCGGAGCAGAGATCTCCCAACCAGTTTACTGGTTCGCAATCTTCGGCATGACTGTAGGTAATAGACGACTGATCTGCTCGTTCTCGTTTTGATTTCTTTTGCATGCACCCTCTTTGGTGTGTGTAATTTGATTGAGTTCGAAAGCAAGAAGTGTAGAAGTCTTAAATACTCCAATTTTTGTTTACCATTTCAGGCAAGACGATCTCCGTAGACCATTTGGGCGTTTTGGTCGTCTCAAGGATATCTATATACCTCGTAATTACTACACTGGGTGAGTGTTCGCAGTTTCTTCCAATCAATATTGATCATTTGTGCGACTTCTTGCTGTTCTAGCCTCTGTGTATGTGTATTGTAATGGATTGTTGTTTGCAACGGCCCATTGGTTTATCAAAGTTTGGTTGTCTTTTTGGAAGTGTTGAAGATCAAGACGTAGGAAGATTAATGTGCATGAGATCAATGAAGTATTAAAAATCCTTTATACGGGACTACAGATGGTAAGCGTATATTGTTGATTTAAATACTTCCAGGTTGAGAAGGAAGTTTGTTTTTATCTCATTCTGATGATGTTGTGGTCAAAGTCGAAGTGAGTACAGTGGCCTCGGAAAGGTTAGCAGCCAGCTGATTGTTTATGCTATTTGTATTTAGTTCCTCCGTGATAGTTGTGTTTCTCAGTTCTTTGTTCTATGTGTGGTAATTTCACGTTTAATTTTCCAGAGCTGTGTCACCAAGTTTGGTTTATGAAAGAGTTACTTGGTTTTAGATTAGTATTCCTAATTTTTGATGCTATGAACTTGCAGGGAGCCCCGCGGGTTTGGATTTGTGCAGTACTATGATCCTGCTGATGCTGCAGATGCAAAGTATCATTTAGATGGCTATGTTCTCCTTGGACGTGAACTTACTGTAGTATTTGCAGAGGAGAACAGAAAGAAGCCATCTGAAATGAGACAACGATCAAGGTAAAGCTTTCTCTTCATCAAATTAGCTTAACTCTTCAAAATTACTTTATTACAATTGTAATCGTTAATAGTTTTCTCTATGTTTTTTGTTGTTGAGATTATTAAATACTGAATGTCAATTCCAGGGGCAGAACATCTACGAGATCATATGGTTTCTCCCGTTCTCCAAGCTATTCGCGATCACCAAAGTACAGAAGGAGCTATTCGCATTCACCGGAATACCGAAGAAACTATTCTAGTTCACCGAACTATCGAAGGAGCTATTCTCCATATGATGATAGGCACCGCTCAAGGTACTGGAGTGTGTAAACCCAGTTTGGGATTCAGGTTTTTGGTTTTCTCATTTTGAGGAAAGCTGTCAGCAATTTATAGCCATATCTACTATATATAATGTGCTTTCGGTTTTGATTCGGCTCGTGTTGGATATATGTCTAATTTTTAGAGGGATAATATGGTTTCGTACCGTATAGGCTACAGGTATTTAGAGGGTACACTAAGGATTTAGTTGGCTTTTGACTTTTTCGTTCTATCTAGTCAGTTTTTAGCACTTCTGACTAGTTAGGGGTAAGTACGTACAGTTTGTAGCTTTCTCAATGACTATCTTCTTCTAACATACGGATATTACATTGTATGTCCTTAGCAGATCGGTTTCTCCAGGGGATAGGGAGCGATCATACTCAAGGTCAAGCTCAAGCTCAAGGTCGCGGTATGAATCGAGAAGCAGAAGCCGAAGTCCTGGATACTGAAGTTATGATGAAAATGGGGTCTGGTGTTTGCACTTTGGAGTTAGTAACAAGAGTAAGCACATTTGTGATTTTAGGACTTGGAAACTGATGTGGAAGTAGAATAGATCAATAGTTCTGATAGAGGACAACCCTGTTTTATTTACTTAGCATTTAATGGCAGCTTTTGTATCCTAACGCTTGACATCTATGCGAGTGATACTTGTATCTTTTTTCCGAAATTAAATAGTGATGTCGAGTTTTGATGACATTAGGATACGTCGTGGTAACGTGAAACGTTTCTGAATCCAAAAAGAAAAGACTTGGACCCGCCTCGGATCCGGACATAAGTCGATGGTCCGTTTGTGTTTACGCCACGCGTAGAGTTTGTTCAGGACATCACATAACATATATCGAAGCCAAGCCTTTAGTAGCTTAAACCATTACTGCCTCTTTGCTCAATACGAGTTTAGGTTCTCTAGGTGTCCCATTGTTCATTTTAGGCCTTGTTTGACTTCGTAGTTCAACTTACATCGAGAAGGCTTGAAAATATCTTGCTTCCTTAACAACATAACACTCAGACTTCATGACTCATACGCTATTTGATAACTTAATTCTTTGAAAAGTATATGTTGTGTTGAGACGTGAGCAGATAATATAAGGTAAGTTTTATTAAATGGACGATTTCAAGTCCTCTTCGAAAGCTATATACTGTATTGTGAGTCACAATCTGTGACTATATAATCTTCAAGCCTTTCAAATACGCTATGGATCCCGACACAAGAAATTGTGATTTTAGGCTTGTGATTAAAATCAATTAGAGAAAGGAAGAGAAAAACATTGGTTGATTTGTTATTGGTTAGTGATCAATTATTATAAATAATTTTATAAGTTTGATGCATTTCTATAATTTCTTTTTGAATCTAAAATCTAAATAACGTGTAGGAAACTGATCAAATGTTGGAAAGAAGATCGTAAGGCAGTCTTTTGATTCATTTAATTTTTTAAATATATACTTTCCTATAAAACAGAGGAAGATTTTCATCATCTTTTGTCCTTAGAACTAACCAATCTTTCATTTCCTATATAAAAACAAAAGCTACTTACTTGTCTCTTAACGATTTACTTGTCTCTTAACGATAAGAAATAAGAAAAAATAAGTCTGTCTTTGTTTTACTTAATCTTCTTTCTATTTAAGTTTATTCTTGTTGTTCATCACCAGAGGTATGTTTTCTAGGTTAAGTATATTACAAGTCACCAATTTCTTAACCAACAAGTGTCTGTTTCTCAAAAGAATTATTAAATGAATTTTAGTATGTATTAGAATTGTACAGTGTGCATAGATAATTTGACAGTCTTATTTAGAAATGACCCTCTCTCTACTTATTTCTTAGCTTGTGATGGAGGCTCTCTTCTTGAGTTCTTCTTCTTCCTCCATTATTGCATCAAACAAATTTGCTAGATTGCACAACCGTTGTGAATGGTCAGCATTGGTTAGGCAGAAGAAAAAGTTAGGTCTCACTTGGTGTAGTGTAGCTGGTGGTGGCGATGGTGGGAGAAACAGTAACGCAGAGAGGCCTATTCGGGTTTCTTCGCTTTTGAAAGACAGAGGTCAGGTACTGATAAGGGAACAGAGTCCACAAGCTGTGGATGCTGAGACACTGGTGCTGTCCCCCAATGGGAACGGAAGATCATTTGAGATCAATGGAGTAAAAATGCCTTTTGGTGGCGCTGCTATGGTTGGGATGAAGGAAGGACTTGGCATTGTCAGTTTCCTCCAAGGGAAGAAGTTACTAATCACTGGCTCGACTGGTTTCTTAGCTAAAGGTACAAAAGAACTACATATCTGATGTTTATTACATTCTGAAACTTTCGATGTCTAAATCATATCTCTTGTGATATCTTTAGTGCTGATTGAGAAAGTCTTGAGAATGGCTCCGGATGTTGGGAAGATATATCTCTTGATTAAAGCCAAAAGCAAAGAAGCTGCCGTCGAGAGATTGAAGAAAGAGGTAAGTTCTTTTCATATTGATTCAGTGTTAAATCCATCTCTTTATCTGTTATGTGCATAATTCTGGCCCTCGACCTTGCTCCTTTGCAGGTGTTAGACACAGAGCTTTTTAATATTCTAAGAGAGACTCATGGAGCATCTTACATGTCTTTCATGTTGAGTAAACTCATCCCTGTGACGGGAAACATTTGCGATTCTGAAATTGGGCTGCAAGCAGATTCAGCTGAGGAGATTGCTAAAGAAGTTGATGTGATTATCAATTCTGCTGCCAATACAACTTTCAATGAAAGGTTGGCAATTATCAGATTTTGTGCTTCGGTTTTCTTGTTTTGTTTTTTTAAGATAATTTCAATGCTTCTTGACATACTAATCTGGTTCTCTTCATGCAGATACGATGTTGCTCTGGACATAAACACAAGAGGGCCTGGTAATCTCATGGGATTCGCCAAGAAGTGCAAGAAACTCAAGCTGTTCTTACAAATATCCACAGGTAAGTTAATAAAGCAAAACAAACAGAGAGAACTATAGGGTTTTTCTGATATTTCGGTTTCTCCATCTGGAGAAAAAACATTTGTGCAGCTTATGTGAATGGACAAAGACAAGGAAGGATCATGGAGAAGCCCTTCTCAATGGGAGATTGTATAGCAACTGAGAACTTCCTCGAAGGAAACAGAAAAGCATTAGATGTTGACAAGGAGATGAAGCTAGCTTTTGAAGCTGCTAGAAAAGGAACTCAAAGTCAGGAAGAGGGGCAGAAGATGAAAGATCTTGGTCTAGAGAGGTAGTAATCTAAATCTTCAGCTTAACTACATCAACAAACTCTAACACATAAATCATTGAAACAGAGCAAGATCATATGGATGGCAAGACACTTATGTTTTCACCAAAGCAATGGGAGAGATGATGATCAATAGCACTCGGGGAGACGTGCCTGTGGTCATTATCAGACCTAGCGTCATAGAGAGCACTTACAAAGACCCTTTTCCTGGATGGATGGAAGGGAACAGGTAAATATATATATATATATATATATATGCTGCAGATAACTGAATGGTGAATGTGTACATAACTGATTCTTCTTTTGACTGTGTTTATACGATATCTATCTAAATCAGGATGATGGATCCAATAGTTCTATGTTATGGAAAGGGACAGCTCACAGGGTTTCTCGTGGACCCTAAAGGAGTTCTTGACGTGGTTCCTGCAGACATGGTCGTTAATGCAACATTAGCTGCTATAGCAAAGCATGGAATGACAAATCCGGAACCTGAGATAAACGTGTATCAGATCGCTTCTTCAGCGATAAATCCACTGGTTTTCGAGGACTTAGCAGAGCTCCTTTATAACCACTACAAATCAACTCCATGCATGGACTCCAATGGTGACCCTATTATGGTGCGTTTGATGAAACTTTTCAATTCCGTTGATGAGTTCTCAGATCATTTATGGAGAGATGCTCAAGAACGTAGCGGGTTAATGAATGGTATGAGCTCTGCGGATAGTAAGATGATGCAGAAATTAAAGTTTATATGCAAGAAATCTGTTGAACAAGCCAAACACCTTGCCACTATCTATGAACCATACACTTTCTATGGTGGAAGGTAAGAAAGAACAATACATTCTAATTTCTAAACCGGACCTACCGAAACCGGCAAAGTTTTGATCTTGGTTTTGCTTTTACAGATTTGATAACAGCAATACACAGAGATTAATGGAGAAGATGTCAGAGGAAGAGAAGAGAGAGTTTGGATTTGATGTTGGAAGCATTAGCTGGAAGGATTATATTACAAACGTTCACATTCCCGGTTTAAGAAGGCATGTTTTGAAAGGAAGAGCTTAAGAATTCAAATTCGCTAAACCGAATCAAATCCTTTCTTTGATCCTTTTTCTTTTCCTTTTCCTATCCGTTATAATTGTGCTGTGTCTAATATACCTCTTTAGTTTGTAATAAATTGAAGAAAAAGGAAGCGTTTGCCCAAAAATACTTCCTTCCACATTCTCTAATGTAAAACGTTCTTTACAATTAAAATCTGACGTTTATGAAGTCAATAACATAAATTCTTGACGAAATAAACGTCTAGTCAATTAATGGTAATTGCCCTATAACATCTCTCGTTTCTCGTCACCAATCTTACATCCAAAAGCCAAAACCAAAAGGCAAATATGGCAAAGTCTTCTCTTATAATTGTAATGCTCGTATCCATAGTAATGTTTAACATGGCTCGTCCAAGTTTCTCCCAAGAAATTGATCAATATTCAGAAGAGTTACCAGAAGACGTGAACATATCTCCTACAGTTTTCGATATATACGTCGAAGCTCCCGATGAAGCTCCATTCGAAGATGCTGATTCACCCGCAAATGAATATGACACAGAGCTTATTCACCATTACTCGCACAAACAGCTCAATTTTCTCGAAGCTTGCACTAAAAAGCCAAGCGTGAATTGTGGAGATGAGATCTTTCAGAACTTGTTGGATGAGACAACGACGCAAATGACCGATGAATGTTGTCGTGATTTATTGAAGATGGGTAAAGATTGTCATGTTGGATTGGTCCAATTCATATTCTCGACGTATGAGTTTAAAAATGTTGCTTCTAAGGATGTTCCAAAAACCAAACAGACATGGAACTATTGTCTCCGTAGAGTTGGGAGTCCGATTGGTGTTCCTGTTTCTTTGGAGCGTTAAATGAAATTCTGTCGTGTTGATGACTTTATGCTTTTTCGTATTTTACTGTTGCCATGATAAAATAACTAACATTTTATATTAATTTTTGGTGACCAAGAAGCCGGATCATATAATTTTTGGTAACTATTACGTTTTTTTATTTTTTATAAAACGATATTTATTGCATGTTAATCATCATGTGAATAATCCAACATAAATTATTAACAAAAAAAGAAAAAATCCAACATAAATCATGAAGATCTCTTAATATAATCATGTATATGCAACAATTAAAGGGAGAATTGCAACAATACCCCTCAAAGGAGAACATTTTTATCACTGTCCTCATTTTTGGACATTTTCAAAAAATGTACCTCATTATAGAAAAATAACCAAAATACCCTTAGATTAATATTTTTTTTATATTTTACTAACTTTTTTCACGCAACAAAAATTTTTCCGCAAAAAAAAAAAATATTTTTCCGCAAAAAAATAACTATTTTTCCGCCAAACTTTTTTCCAATTTACGAAAAAAATTTCCGCCAAAAAATTTTATAAGTGAGTTTATAAATTTTTTTTATAAGAGAGCTTATAAAAAAATTTATAAGGTTTGTTAAGGTATTTACAAAAATTTATAAGAGAGCTTATAAAAATTTATAAGGTTTTATAACAGACCTTATAAATTTATAAAGCTTTATAATAGAGTTTATATAATTTATAAGACTTTATAAGAGAGCTTATAAAATTTATAAGGTGTTTATAAAAAATTTATAAGTCTTTATAAAAATTTATAAGGTGTTTATAAAAATTTTGTAAAGATCTATAAGCGCACTTATAAAAAAATTTGGCGAAAATTTTTTTTCTGGCGGAAATTTTTTTTCCTGTAAATTTTTTTTTTGAAATTCCATATAAAAAATTTTTGACGGGAAAATTTTTTATACAAAAAAAAATTATAACAATTTTTTGAGGGTATTTTTGTCATGTTTGTATTGATAAGGGACATTTTTGAAAGGATAAATGTCAATGAGCATTTTTGAAAAATGGTACACAAAAAAGGGTATTTTTCAAAATTTCTCAAAATTAAAAGGCACAAGTTTATGAGTAAGGAAATATATTTAAATATGAATTATGCCAGAAATTCCTTTAAAAATTTTGTATAATCACTTCTTTTTTTTAATTGATTAAATAGTAAGATATATATAACATAGAGACTAAAAATCCACATTATTGGTATATAACTCTTAAAAACATTATAGTACATGATCCTTCTCTCGATGGACAAAACTATACCAAAACCAAGTTCAATCTTATTGTTTGTTACGTTTTACTTCTTGACATTAGGTTTTGTAAAAACACAAACCTTCTCAAACGTTTTATCTCCAGCTTCATTAGGCTTAAACCAAGAGAAACTAACCCATCATTTCTACTTCCATGACATATATGGTCGCAATCCTACGACTGTAAAAGTTGCTGAAGGTGCTCAAACAAACGCATCTAAAACATAATTTGGTTCTGTCTTCATAATTGACGATTCTTTAACTCTTCTTCCCACTATAATTTCGAAGAGAATAGGGTATGCACAAGGTATGGCTGCTTCTGCATCTCAAACTGAATTGGGATTGTTGATGATTCTTTGTTNATTCTTAGGAGGCCCAATAGTAATGGATTAGAGAAGATGGGCCGAGCAGGAGATTAGGCGAGCCTCGTAACATTCTTGGGACCGAGCACGCGAAGCCCAAAAGAGCGCAACTGACTAAGCGAGCAACCAACCTTCTCCATGCTCGCCGGGAATTTTGGAGAAT